>JAQZBX010021881.1:0-31967 GCA_029593785.1 Cabassous unicinctus
TTAACTTCTCCTTTATTCTGTGTTCATATCTGTGTATCTTTCTGAATACTGAAGGAACAGTTAAGTTTGCTGTTAGAAGTAGATGAGATAAAAGTGCCTGGAGAGAAAAAAAAAACAAGACCTCTATGAGATTTTATCTCTTCTCCCCACTCAGTTTGAGAATTCACCTCTGGGTTCCCTTTCTCACACAACATTTTTTCTTATAATTGCAGTTTATTTTCCTGCATACACAGTAGTCTTCTGAAAGTAGAAACTCTATGTCTTGTTTCTGTATCTCCATTACATCATGTATTTGAATGGAAACTGGGAGGACAGTTAAGATGGTACAATAAGAATCTCCATGATAGAGGATGAGGATAGGAAAGAATAAATGAGACATTTTGAAATAGATAGCAAATCTTGTTGACTTACTCCCTAGATATTGGAAATGAAGGAGAGGTTTAAGACAGCTTCAGGTTTTTAAGACTGGGTAATTGAAGAAATGGTGCTGCCACTGATAAAGACAGGCAGTAGAGAATTTAATTTGATTTTGGATACAAATTAATTTAGAATGCTGACTTTAAAGCTTAAGGAAGATATGTAGTTGGTATTTGAAGATACTGGACTGGAGCTTATTGATAAGGACAGGACTGAGTTCAATGAACACTCTGAGAGACCTATACTAATTCCCTATGGAATCACTATCATGATCCAAAAGGATATTTTGCCACTGTACAAAAGCAAAATAAGTACAACTTTAAAAGGTTTGGATGAAGAATAGACAAATAAGCAATGAGAGAAGATGAATTTAGTGACAGTGTAACTTTGAGGAGAAGGTAATGGTAGTATTGCTTAGTGAAAATCAATGTGACTTGGTTCTATTTGAAAGCAGGAAATAGGGAATAATGAATTGAGTAAATCTTGTTTGTTTATTTTTACCATGACTGCCTGAGGTCTAATGGATCCTCTTCGATCTTAGAAAGTAGCTACCTCTGTCCAGTTAATAATTGTGCCCTAAGAGAAACTCACCAATCTTCTTATGAAAAGAAAATACTACTCTTGCTCATCACATACTATTACTATGACAGTTTTGAAATTTGATGAGGGAACCAATACTAGTTGATTGAATAGGCATGAGAGCCTATGTGTTATTTGGGGAGTTTGGTTGCTTCAGGTGAAAAGAGCACATTGTAACACATAGTTGGCCCCAACTGAGACTATTTTATTGAAAGAAGAGAAAATTTTAAAAATTGGAATAATATTTCTTAAAGAGAGTCAAAAAGATATTTTCATAGAATGTGTTTTTTTAATGCCAGAGTTTTAAAAAATAAAATAGATGATTTGAATAATACAATGATCAGGGACAAAAATCTAACTAGAAGAGCAAATGGAGGAACACTGAACGAAAACAGAAAGAAATGGGGTGAAATGACAAGAAACAAAGAAAGCCTAATATGTGGAAAACAGGAGTACCTATAGGAGAGAAAAGAGTAGATTGAGAGAAACTATATTCAAAGAAATAATGGGAAAAATTTTTCCTAAGCTGAAGAAAGACTTGAGTTATCAGATTTAAAGTGCATGACAAGGACTGTATAGAAAAAAAATTTAATGACCTCTTTACATAAGTAAATTTATATATATTTGTTACATACATAGATGTATCTTGGTAAAATATCTGTGCTCTAATGGTGAAAAGAAAATTTTATACTTATCCAATGTAAAACTGATTTACAAAGGAAAGAACATCATACTGGCATTAAAATTCTCACCTACAACACTGGATAGTAGAACAGTGGAATTATGTTTATAAACCTGAGAGGAAAAGACTATACTTTAAATGTCCTATATCTAGTAAAAAAATATCATTTTATAAAGAAGGGGAGAAAAGATTTTTTTTATATAACAAGTAAGACTAAGAAAGTACCTATTCATCCTTTCTGGGGGAATTACTTAAGTATTATAGCCAAAGGAAAATTAAAGCAGGTCTCGAAGCTACATACAAATAAGAAAAATCCAAAACATGGCATGGAACTACAGTTTTAAACTATTCCAAGTATAGAAGTGGGAGGTGAGGATGGAAGAGATAAATGAGGAAGATGCTAAAGATCTTTTTTCTGCTTTTAAATTTTTCTTTTATCAGGTTTATCAAATATGAGATAATATAAAACTGGAATTAGTGTCTTAAATATGAGATTCTTTAAAAGCAAGTTGATTATTTCAGTTAAGAGAATAGATTTTCCTATTCTTTGGGATATGTATGTGTCTTAATTTGCCATAACAAAGTACCACACACTGGGTGGCTTAAAACAACAGAATTTTATTGTCTCTCAGTTCTGGAGGCTAGAAGTCCGAAATCAAGTTGTCAGCAGGGTCATGCTTCCTCTGAAGTCTGCAGGAAAGAATCTGTTCCATGGCTCTCTTCTGGCTACAGGTGGTGACTTGCTGGCAATCCATGGCATTTCATCACATGACATTCTCCCCTCTGTGTCCAATTCTCCCCTTATAAAGATACCAGCCATATTGAAACTTATCTCCAAAATAAGGTCACATTTACAGGACTAGGGTTTAGTACTTCAACATGTCTTTTTAGGGGCACAGTTCAAACCATAACAGTATGCTAGAATAAATAAATCATGTTATATATTCAATTTTATAAAAATTTACTTGAGCAATTATTAAAGATATCTTTGATTTTTTAATATTTTTTATTCACTGAAAATGTTTAATGAGCACTTATCTTACACTACGTGCTGGGAATATAAAAAGTTATTGGGGAGATAAATGTACCCAAAAAATGGATATAAAATTAGATAAGTGCTGTAATAGATATATACAGAAGTTGAAGTGAAGCACAGGAAAAAAAAGTAGCTAGTCTTTTTGAGGGAGACGTGAAAAGCTTAACTGAGGAAGTATGTAAGTCTGCCAATGAGCAAGATGGAAAAGGCATGCAGAAAAGTGGGAATGTATGTTATGAATGAGAAAATACAGGTATTTATCATATGTAATTTAGCCATACAGTGAAATTCTTACATTGAAATGCATTGAAATTGGTGGGGACATGAGACATCTCAGTTACCCCTGTTGAAAGAATCAGTGAATACTTGAGTCCTGTTCTGAGTTAATGCCTGGGTACATTTAAATTTCAAAAAAGGTGGCACTTAGAGGAATTATGTACAACAATTACATGTTCACTACATATTGTCAGTTTTGTTTTTGTTTTTGTTTCCTCCCAAAGGAGAGGGGATATATTTATATATATATCCTGGTTTATTTTTACACAGCAATGAGCTTAGAAACATGGCTTCAAATGAGCTTTCACTCTGCATTCCTTGAGGAAAGGACAGCCTTCTTGCTTCAGTAGTAGCCATGCTGCCCTGCATGGTTAATAAGATGTGGTGGGCTTATCAGATGGTAATCCCAACCCATTCTTTTCCACAGAGAAGAGAAATGCATGATAGCCTGCTATATCACTTGTATACTTTTCCAATTTTCCTGCCTAGTACAGAGAGAAAGGAGGGCTGTTCCAATGTCAGGGTGGAAGAAAATTGTTCTTACTACTACTGTGTTGAGAAATTAGGTCTTAGAATTGAGAGATCACAGAATAAATTCTATGGCCTAATAAAGATTTTCAAATATAAAATCTCACAGCTTTGTTCCTTTATTTACACATTGTTGTTACCTTCCATATATCGGGATTCCCTGTAAATTCTAGAATCTTAAATATTATGAGTTCTATTGGGAAGTTAGTTTCATAGAGATAGCTAACCTCTTTTTCTTTTTTTGCATGTGTGATGTCCTTATCTATCTATTTTGTCATTATATAAATGCTGAAATCCCTATTTTAGGAAACAATTACGTGGAATGTGGTGGCAAAGTTTGCTAGCTAATATTTTTTTATATTCGCATCCACAGTGCCCAAATGGAAACCAAATAATACTGCCTTAGAAAGTTTGTTTTTATTTATTACTTTTTATTACAACCTCTTTGTGTTCAATAATTTATTTAAATATTTTTTTATGTTTCCATCTCTATTAATTGTCCTGATGCCTAAATGAGGCGTTCAGAACTGATAATCAGTAGGATTTTCTATTTAATGCTGAAAGAACAAGCTGCTTATGATGACCCAACAGAGACATGAGGAAGGTTTGTGAAAGGGATGTATTCATCCAGCTCTAATCCTTGTTTTCAGAAAGGCAGTGTCTTTAAGTGTTCTCTAATTAGTGAATAGATATGGTTGTAAATTCTTGTAGACACCTCTTTTGTAGAACAGAGATGGATTGCCTGGCTTGTTTAAATCTTTGTTTTACTTTTTTTTTTTTTTTAATGAAATTTTAATGTGAGCATTTAAAAATAGGAAATAGTAAAAGTAATTTTAAAACATGTAATTATCGCTGTTTTATTTTTGTGATCCATTGTGATAATTCTTTTTTATCATGATAATTAGAGACTTAAATATTTTATATCATTAAATGGTCTCTACAAAAAGTGTTTTTGTTTTGTTTTTTTTCTGCTTGCTTGCTTGTTTGCTTTGCTGATCTCTTTGTATACATAAAATAATGTTTACTGATATGAAATAAATTCTTTTTGGGTTTGGTAAAATTGCTTCTATCAGATACCCAGGAAATGTAAGCTAAGGAATGAGACACTGATATTTAGGCATACCAAGAGGAAACTGAATATAAAACATGACCAATGAAAACACCTGGAAATAAAAAAGAACAGATTTTAGTTATGCTTCTCTTTTTCAAAGAACTTAAGTGCTTAGCTATTATTGTTAGTACTAAAGAAGTAAGTTGGCAGTGACATTTGAAATATGATAAATAAAAGCCTACAGAATGTCTGCTTCTACTTTTAGCACTTGTCTGATTCCTCCTCCAGAAATTGCTTAATGGAAACTACCATACAGTTAATGCTACTAGAATATACCAACCTTACTTCTTATAATAAGTGTATCCTCTATTAATGTATTATGATAAAACCATGGTTATTGAAACGGCCAAAGTTATTGAAACTGAGGGATAGGAGCTTTTTGCCTTTATCACCTGTATTATTAATTGGAGATAATTACTACAGAGCAGCTGGCTGTTGGTTTTAGGGAGCATCAATTGTTCTTCTCACCCAGCTGTTGACTAATAAGGGTAGTCAACACATCTGTTTCAACAGCTGGTAATTAACAAAAGCCTAATTGCTGCAACTCTTTTAACATCCAATCTGTGAAAGAGAAGGGATGTAGAGGAATATTATTTACTTTGTACTCTGCATTTTCTGAGACCAGTTTCTCTTTCTCCTTTCTCCCCCAACTTTTTTTTTTTCTTTCTTTTTTTACTTTGAACACCACTGCCTTTGTATGAAACATTGAATGGCAGGAGAACACAATATGGTAATCCAGAGCTTAACTTTTTCAGATCTTTGTTGGTGTTTCTTATTGCAACATTTCTTTGCTAACTTGCAAGATAAAATGGATCAAAAGCATTTTGAGTAGTTCCATCCAACAGTTAAAATTCACAGCAGTGTGCCCTAGGCTGTGTTGCTGTTGTCTGCAGCATCCAAAAGGCAACAGGGAATTCTTTTTTCTTATGTTTTCACATGGTTAGGAGAAGACCCCAAATTTCCACATTTAGGAAGAATATTCGTATCCAGAATTTTTGCTTAAATTATTGCATATATTGATTAAAATAAATGAAGTCATTTATTTACTCTCGGTATAAAACTATTTAAACTGTCATTTCTTAAAAATTGTAGTTTTCCTCTTTTAGTGCCCTTATGTCAGCCTAAAGTATTTAAGAATATTCTTAGTATATTCATAAATATTGATTGGTCTTTTATTTAAATTGTGATTTGGTCTTTCTGAAAATTTAATTGAGATAACTTCTGTTATTTCTTGATGATTTTTATAATAAACTGGAAGTTTATTGCTTTGGTCTTAGAGACCTGGATAAAACTGTTCCACAAATGGGAGACTTAAAAAATTTACATTTCTTTTATCTGAATTCTTTCAGTACTCTTATTTAATTATGAACGGTTTCAGCAAAACTATCTTCCATATAGCCTTGGTTATAGGCCTTTGTATTTAGGCTTTTTTACCATTATAAGTTTTACTAGTTATATACTAATGTGTACATATCAAAAGTCTGTTTGTCTCCTGTTTTTATATTTACCATGTAAAATATAAGTTCATAAACTGTTATTTTCCTTTCTGTGAGAATATTTTTTTTTCAGTTATGGATAATTTTCTATCACTCAATTACATTTACATTTTACATTTTCTTTGTAGCCTCTATCTATAAAAACTTTGATAAATGAAAAATTTATTTTTATTAATTAAAGATCACGTAATCATACTGATTTTCCTTTGAATATACTCATACAACTTTAGAGTAATGTTAAGGCTAATTTGATAGATAATGTTTATGGAACTTATTTAATGAGTATCCCAAAAGTTCTTTCTTATAATGTTAGTCATTTTCACTTGATTAAAGTCGCTTCACAAACTTTTCAGTTGGCAATATTTCTATGCAGGCAGTTCTTTAATTGTCTGTTAGGTATGTTGAAAGGTATAGGAGAAATTCTACCCAAGTGCTTGCCATGGACTGAATTGCAGATTGCATAATTTCAAAAATTTTTGCTGGCAAGACAGGTTTAGTTCAGCAGGTGTTCAGGTCATGAAGTGTGCTATAGGTACAGTGAAAAAAAATACATGATCCTAAACAAATAAACAAAATACTGCTGGCTAAAATTCTAACTAAATAGAAGGGCACTGGCATGTAGAGAAATGTTTACTATGAAAGTGCAAAGGAGGGGAATATTGTCATTTTGGGAAATGTTTGCTTCTTGAGTTTAAATAAGAATTTAATTTTCTCTGTGTGCTCATGTTCTTAGGTAGTACCAGAGAAATTGAAAGAATTGTATCATGCTTGAGAAAGGAGAATGGACTTGGTGGGGAGGGGCAACATTCCAGCTGATGTTTTAAGGGTTTTTTGCATATAAAATATTTTTTATGAGGAAATGACCTCAGGAATAGGTGGTGGTAGAAAGAAATTCAATAAATGAATAGATATTTTCTGAGCACCACAAGTACTACATGATTTACCTATTTTCTGGATGTAAAAGAGGCAAATATCATTAACCATTGCATGGATTATTAGTGAGGCTGAGGAGATGGTCAGTGGTTTGGTACATATCAGTATGAATGACTTGGAGTTATAGTCAAGAAATCTTAGAAGCCAGGCATATAACTTAAACCAGCAACAAATTTAAGGTCATGATAGTATCTTCTGAGATAGAGTTCATTCAGCTTAAATGATATAAGGAAAAGATAACGCCTCTACATTTGAATTAATGGACAAATAAATGGTTTGATAAAGATGTTAAATTACTCATGGCTTAAAAAGTGTATAATATCAGACGCTAAAAATAAAAAGTCTTCAAAGTAAATGGTAGTGTGTGGGAAAAGAGCTAAAACTTGGAGTCAGTAATGTTATCTCTGTAGTCATCACAGTGTAGGGTATAATGACATGTGAAGATGGAGAAGAGTTTAGCAAAGTTGTTAATGTACAGAGTTAGGATTATTTACTGAACCTAGTAATCAAGAGTTCTGGGTTTTGATTCTTATTCTGCCACTAATTTTTATTTATAACCTTATAAATAGAGAGGGTTTAAGAAAATCATTTCCTAACAAGTGATTCCTTAACCCTGTGGATTTTTTTTTCCTGAAGCATTCATGTTATTAAAAGCAGTAAAAGGGAATGTTTCAGTCTCTACTTTTGAACATTTTATCAGTCAAATAACTTTTTTTTAAGTGAGAATTTTTAACTCACTGACTCTATGTTAAGTTAGAATATGTGGCAGTTAATGGAAATCAGAGATGAAAGCTTAAGATAGTTTATCACTCAGCTGAACAATACTAGCTAGTTACTGTAATGATTCTACCATTAGATTGTTTTAAATAATTTTAATTATTATATAATTTAGTGTTTAATGTAGAACATGAGAGACTATTATTTAAAGACAGGAAGTAAAACGCTTATGTCATTATACAAGTTAATGGAGAGCTTAAAAGTGATGATTTGGGGAATTTACCTCATGATGCTCTTAACCATCTGATCAAAATTCTTATATAGTCCAAGTTCTTATAATTCAGTACTTTCAAAAAAACAATATTAAAAGATAAAATTATTGTTAGGGAGATTCTTTCAAAAATTTGGCTTTACTTTTCATGTATTGGGATTTTATACTAGATACCCCCACAGTGGGTTGTTTTCAGAGAAGGACTTGCAAATGGCATTCTGAAACCTTTTTTGGTATCTTTTTAAAGTCTGGAAAATTATTAGAATATATATTTAAATCCAGTAAATATTTTAGTGTACCAAATGTAAGAATTCCAAACATCAAGTTATAAAAATTTAAGTCTTTTTGATGGCATATGTGTTAAATTTCAATATAGATTTCTGTTTCCTGCATGGTGGCAGGAAGATACTGCAGGGACCTGTCTGCTGCTAAACTGCTAGGTCCTGAGTGAAACATATTTTTCATGCATTGCAAGACTTATAAAAACACAAAGGAAATCTCAAAGGATTTTGCTCCACCAAATTTTGGGAGTTGAACCAGAGGCAACTCTCACTCCACTAGTAAACAAACAGACTGGCCACAGCTGCACTAAGAGCAAATATCTGCTGCAGCACTTTGATCTTCATTTGGAATCCTAATCCTAATCTTTGAACCAGCAACAAGGTTAGGGAGCTGAACCAGAAACTCCTGCATTAATCCAGGCCTCTTGAACTTTCTCTAGAAATTGTCTCTGGTACTCTGCTGAAACATACGTAATTTCTCCTCAGAGGAAGGCATCCCCAATTTATTCCAGTGGGATTCCCATAGAATTTTATTAAGGAGATATGAATTCACAATCACAAGTCAATCAAGGGGGAGTGAATATGGCTTAAGCGGTTGAGCTCCCACCTCCCACATGGGAGGTCCAGGTTTGGTTTCTAGTGCCTCCTGAAAAAACAAACAACAAGCAAAACAAAAATACCAACTCAGGGAAGCCAATGTGGCTCAGTGGTTGAGTGCCAGCTTCCCACGTACAAGGTCCCAGGTTCAATCCCTAGCCCCCCGTACCTCAAAAATTTAAAAAAAAAAGTCAATCAAGGGGAGCGGATGTAGCTCAATGGTTGAGTGCCTGCCTCCCATGTACAAGGTCTTGGGTTCAATCTCAAGTACCTCCAAATAAATAATAAAGATGTCAATAAATTTTTTTAAAGTCAATCAAGCACATGAGGGAGAAAGCCATCACATGTGACAGTCAATAAACACAGCAAACCCAAAGGATACAACAAACAATAAAGGTATGATATAAAGACTATAGAATAATTATGCATGAAGTGTTTAAATAAATATGTTTAAATATTTAAATGAATGTCACAACCATAAATAAGCCACAAGAGTCTTCTAGGAAACACCAGGCAGATCTGAAAAAGCCAAATGCAAGTTCTAAAAATAAAAATAAAAATAATGAAGTAAAACATTCTAGGATAGCTTAAAGAGATTATATACAGCTTAAGAAAAAATTAGTGAGCTGGAAGGCATATGAATTGCAATATATATGAAAAAGTACCCACAATACAACACAGAGATGAAAGAAAAATTAAGAGGTTTAGAATAAGATGGTCTTAAAAAACAAACAACAGCAACAACAAAAAACATTCAATTGGGCTCCCAGAAGGAGAGAATAAAGAAGAAAAGACAATCCAGGAAAAGCAATATTAGAACTGGTAATGACTGAGAATTTTCTAAAACTGAATGAAGACACCCATCTACAGAAAGAGTAAACATAAATCCACACCTAATCACTTCTTAATGAAATTGAAAATTTCTAACATCAAAGAGACAATCATAAAAGTAGCCAGCCAGAGGGAAAAGACAGATTACTTTCAAGTGAGCAATAATTAGATTTGCAGATGACTTCTCAACAGAACAATGGGACTTAGGAGACATTGGAATAATGCCTTCAATGTGCCAAAAGAAAATAACTCCCATTCTAGAATTGTACCACTCAGCATGAATATTCTTCAAGAATAGATATGAAATAAAGACACTTGCCAAAAAGACAAACCAAAAAAAAAATAAAAAATACTTAGTCACCTTCATCTTTCAAGAGCTGTTTTTTAGGCAGAAGGAACATGATCCTATTAGAAGGTTAGTGACCAAGAAGGAATGTTGTGTGCAAAATTAAAGGGACAAATACAAATGAACATTGATTCAACAAAAACAAAATTAATACTGTTCCTTGGGGATTAGAACTATATAAAAAGAAAGACTTTTGAATACATTTTTAAAAGTGACATATAGATCAAGAAGGGAGTAAATAGAGGGAAATGTTTTAAGGTCCCCTCATTGGAGGTACTGGAGAAGAAGACATTGGTTAATATCATAGTTTTGATAAGTCAGAGTTGCATTTTATAATATCTATTATAAATATTTTTATAGATTGTGTTAAGTTGAATTGAATTTTTAATAAAATCACTAAAATTACACGTTCATAATCCTTTATCAGCAATGCTAAGATTCAAAAGCTCTGAAAAATTGAAATTTTGTTATATAGAATCTCATTGGTGAAAAACCTAGGTGAACTGTTATCTTCATTGGTCTTAATTAATATAAGTATTTATGTTTTGCTGTTTGGTTATGGGGTATTTCCAGGCACCCCCTAGAATTGTGTAATATGCAATATGTTCAACTTACAACTTTTCTGAAATCTGAAAAAATTAGAATTATAAAAAGAATCTGGACCTAGTTATTTTATGTAAGTCATTATGGACACATGATTTACATGAAATATTTTCACTTAAAATGGCTTCTTTAAAAGAAGTTTATGTGGGAGGATGTGGGAGGTATAGGGAGTGGGGCATATGGGAACCCCTATATTTTTTGTGTAGCATTTATGTAATCTAAGTATCTTTTAAAAAATAAAAAAATAATTTTAAAAAAGAAATAAATGGCTTCTTGAAGACTCACCAAAAAAGACAAGATTTTTTTATCTTAATCGAATTCCTATTATTATATTTATTTCTCTTATAAGAATTTATGAATCAAAGATAAGAGTTGGGAAATACTGAGGTAGATAAACTCTAAAGACCTTAAAGTAATTTTAAGACTGACATAGGTTCTAGGCAGTGTTATTGTTGTGGGCCAATCTTAAAGTATATAAAACATATAAACACCTTTAGATAGTTGAGTTAAATTGTAGTTGACTACTTGATATAATGTTACATCATGTAGATATTTAAATATACATTAATTTTAATTTTACAGTCTTTTCATGTTTAGCCAGTTTGAAAAAAAAAACAAAACTTAAGTTCCAATCAGTTGTAGGACTTTGAAAAGTCTGTTAGCTTTAGGCACAATGTTTATAAGATAAAACAGTCCCTTAAAGCCTCTTTAAACTAAGTCTTAGGAATTCCTTTGTTTCCCAACTTCTCATTCCAACCAGATGGTCTCACTTGATTCCAACTGTGGTCTCACATTCACATATACTTTGGGACCAGTTCTTATCCTGGGTGTGATAGGTAGACTAATGGCCCCCACAATTTCTACTCCCAGGAGCCTGTGAAAATATATTAGGTTATATGGCAAAGGGGAATTAAGTTTGCTAATCAGCTAACCTTTAGATGGGAAGATTATTTTAGATTATGTGAGAAGGCCCAATATAATACAAGGGTCCCTATAAGTGGAAGAGGGAGGCAGGAGAGAGAACCATTCCCATTCCCATTTTCTTTTTCAGCAGGGAAATCTGAAGTTAGGAAAGTTCACATTGCTATTAAATAGCTGAGCTTGGATTGTGCATGGAGTTTCTTATTTGAAAATCTATGTGCCTTTCAATATACTGGACTACTATATTTTTCAGAATGATTTCACATAGGTTCCTATAGTTTTATCCACTCAGCAATGCTTTAGCTTAACAGAGCAGTAATTATTATTTTCATTTTACATGTGAGAACAGTAGCCAATTCTGGAGAAACAGTAGCTCTAATATTCAGGTATTTTGTAGGGGGATTTTACTATTGTAAAATCACAAAAATTATGAAGTTGAAAGAGACTTCCGAGATTCTAATTACCTATTAATGAATATGCTCTGCACCATCACTGACAAATGTTATTGTTCTGCTTGAATATTTCTAGGGACTTGCAGGGACAGATCCAGGTTTTTGAGGGACCTGAAGTTTATACATTTGGGGAGGTCCAATTTAAGAAAAAGAACACAAAATTATGAGTAAAAAGGAGAAATGAGAATGTGGAAGACATCCCAAGGAAAACTTGGAAACTTCAGGATTCAGATTATTTACTTCTGAGACCACCTTAAACAATTTGCCAGAAATGCCTACATAGAAATGTTCATGTTTGCAACCTGGCTTCTCTTCCCTACCTGTAATACCATATAATTCTCTGCATTTCTCAGCACTCACTAGGACCCATAAAAAGTGAGTGGCCTTGAATGTTAGTTTAATAGCTTCAGAGTAAATCTGCCTTTGGTCACATGGAGTGCACTACTAACTAAGAGGCCATTTTTAAAAATTGAAGAATAATTTTTAGGGAGCAGATGTGGCTCAAGCAATTGAGCACCCGCCTCCCACATGGGAGGTCCCGGTTCAGTTTCCAGTGCCTCCTGAGAAAACAAAAACAAACAACAAGCAAAATGAACAAGGGGGAAAAAAAAAAAAAATTCTGGGAAGCCGATGTGGCTCAGTGATTGAATGCCAGCTTCCCACATTACGAGGTCCCGGGTTCATTCCCCAGCACCTCAAAAGAAAAAATAATTTTTATATGAAGTGTACAAACCATAACTGTCACCACCTAGAAAAAGATAGGGAACACTTTCAGTTCCCTAGAGGGTTCCCTTATGCCCCTTCCCAGGCAGAATACATTTCTAGGGCAACAAATGTTTTGACTTCTATTATACAGATTGGTTTTACCTCTTCTTGACCTTAATATAAATGAAATTATATAGTATGTACTTTTTTGTTTCTGACTTATTTTGTTCAATATGATACCTGTAAGATTCATCCATGTTGTGTGTAGCATTAGTTTATTCTTTTTTTTTTGTTCTTGCATTAAAGTCCATTATAGGAATATGCCAATTTTATTTTTGTTTTTGTTTTAATTTTCCTGTGGATGTTTCCAGTTTAGGTTGATTTTGAATAAATATTTTCTGAATGTGTTGTTGTACGTGTTGTTTGGTGTACATAAGCTTTCATTTTTGTGAGGTATATACCAGGAGTGTAATTGCTGGGCCATAGATTATAGATATTGCCAAAGAGTTTCCCAAAGGTGTTATACTAATTTATATTCCCACCAGCGATCTAAGAGAATTCCAGTCATTTCACATCCTAGCCAATATATCCTATTATTATCATTTTAATTTTAGTTATTCTTTAGGGTAGGGTAAAGTGATACATTAGGATTTAAATTTTATTTTCCTGATAACTAATGATGTTGACTAGGTTTTCATGTTTATTGGCCATGTGGGTATTTTCTTTTGTGAAGTATCTGTTCAAGTTTTTTCTTTCATCACTTTGAATATTTCATCCCATTGCCTCAGGACTCCAGGGTTTCTCATAAGAAATCAGTTGTTAATCTTATTGTGTATGATGAGTCACTTCTGTCTTGCTGTTTTCAAGGTTCTTTCTTTGTGTGTGTGGTTTTTGTTTTGTTTTGTTTTGTTTTTAGGAGGTACTGGGGAGCAAGCGCTCAACCACTGAGCTATATCCGCTCCTCCTTTCTTTGTGTTTGACTGCTAAGGTAGAAACATAATTACATGTTTATACCTCTATATTTTTTTATTTAGTGTTTGGAAAGAATTGCTTTGGGGGAAAAATGTCCCTTAATAAAAGGAACTAGGATTGAATGGATTGAACAGTATTAGAGCAACCACAGTCAGGAATTGTAGTGGAATAGATTGTGTTCAAGCTACAAATTATGACTTGGAAGCTAAATAGATTTATAAATGGGACATTAAAATGGTGATGTCATAATTTAGAGTGTCAGGCAAAATGGAGTCACAGAACTCTGAATAATTAAGCCAACAATGTCCTTGTCAAGTAGTAGATCATAGATAGAAGCATAGTTAGAAAGAACCACCTAGAGGTTAGTGTTTTTAGATCTAGACAGAACAGGCAGAAACTAAATCAAAGTTACCAGACACAGCTGTAGATTCAAGATGAAGGCAAGTACTAGGAAACAAGCACAGAATGGAATTCAGGCTAGTTAAGAATGCAGTCTTAAAACCTAGAACAAACTCACAAAGCAAGCAGAATAAATAGCTGCTATGTCATTGCTTGATCCCATTGGGAGATACTTTTTCTCTTTCTCTTCATTACCCAAGCGTTGGTAAGTGGATACATGCTTGGAAACTTGTACTATACCTCTATTTCTGGCCCCCAAACAAAATGGGATTCCTTGGGAGCCAATTACTGCATTAGAGAGAAATTGTCATCATACTCATAAACACTGTTCCTTAAAGTTAAGTTATATTCTATTATCAGTATTTCTTAAAAGCCATAGATTACTTTTTGTCAAGAATATGCAAAGTTGAAGAAAACACTATTGATGACCTTTTGTCAGTAAATAGACCAACACCCAAGAATTATGTATATGCCCCCAAGAAAGGTTTGGATGCTATATTAAGATAAGTTGTGTGAGGTACAAAAAACAATTCTTATACCACTTTCTTTAACTAAGGTTAGATAATATGATTCGTTGATAATAATTAGCACCAGATTAAAAAGCACCAAGTGTTGCCTAGTGTTTATAGCATAGTAATTAAGAGAATGGACTTTGGAGCCAGACTTCTTGAATTCAACTCCTGACTTCACCACTCACTAGCTGCAAGACTTTTGGTAAGTTATTTAACATTTTCCTCATCTGTAAAGTGGAAATAATCAAAATAGCTACTACACAGATATAGTGTGAGGATTAAGTAAATGAATATATATAATGGATTTAGAACATTCCCTCTTGATATTCATATGTATAAAACCATAGCATCATATTGTAACTTGACTTAGAAGAAGGCCAGGTTCCAGGTTCTTCCACTCATTAAAGACATTTTGTATAATTAACAAACCTTCTACATCTTATTTTCTTTTCCTCTCTTCCTAAATAACAGAAATAGCATTATTCATTAATTTATTCAACAAAAATGTTTACGCTCCTACTATCTCAAACTAGTCTTTTGTAAACTACTATCACTATGCATATTTAAAATACTATTATAAATGCTGATATTGGTATTGATAATAAACAGCATTCAACTTAAAGAAAGATATCCCTTAAAATTAAGTTTTGAAATATTTTATCTTTTTAAACTGATCATTAAAATCCCGTGACATATATTAAAAAGAGATTCTTGAGAAATGCCACATTTTGTATATGAGTTTTGTTGGAAAGAAAAATCACATGATCTATTGCAAAGAACAGAAATGTGTTCATTACCTTAGTCAATTGGGTGTCATTGTGAAAATACAAAGAATCATGAGGAAAACCGTAAACAAGAAGGCCTTACAAGGGGGTCATATCTTTTAAGATGTGGAAAGGTTTTTGGGATACAAGTCAGATCTACACTAGATTTTTATTTCTTGACCTGTTTTGCTGCAAATCTCCACTGCTTCCTCATATGTTGAGCCACCAATTTGATGATTCAGATATTTTTGTTCTACTATTATTTATTTAACAAATACTGATTAAAGCACTTACTAAGTGTCAGTCACCATTTTTTAAGTGCTTTACAGATATTAACTCATTTTTCCCTCACATCATCTGTCTAAGATATAGAGTACAATTACCCCAATTTTTGTAGGTAAGGAAGTTGAGGCACATAAAGAAACTTGGCAACGTACTATTTGTAAGCAGTGGAACCAGAATAGGATCTCAATCGTTCTGGTCCCACAGTTTGTGCTTTTAATCACTGTGCTGCACTGTCTTTCTGGAGGACTTCTCTCTACACTCCCTTTCTTTGTTTCATCCATTTATGACTGCTTTTGAGTGAGAAATCTGATCATCCCTGGTCTGATAAATCAGGTGGCATGACATGAGAATAAAACATAATAACCTCTAAAAAATCAACTCAACAGAGTAATATAGTGGGGTAAGCAATCCAAGTCTTCCTAGGAAGGGCAGCTGTAACTGGCAGGAGACAAAATTGATACCTGATTATTTTTATCCTTCTCATTCTAGCTTTTAATTTTTTAGATACCCTTTTCCAAGATACTAATTATATTTCTTTTCTACTAGGTACTTAACCAGCTGAGGTTAAAATGTAAAATACAAGGATACTGTAGTCATATTGTTTAAGCAATTATCTAATTAGACATATTGTTTGAAAATGTCTACCTAGATATCTTATAGCTGTGTTTAATAATGTCAAAGTATAGCACAGTCATATATATTTATGGTTACTCTGTAAAATAATTCTATTAAAACAGTGAATATACGTATTAAATTATGTTATATTGTAATGCAGTCTTGTATGGATACTTGTAGTCTAATTCCAACTTTTCCTCTAACCAATTATGAAACCTTTGACAATTTCTAAATGTTTCCCAGAAATGTCATAACAATTTCCTCATCCATAAAAGTAGAGGACTGTATTAGTCAGCCAAAGGAGTGCTGATGCAAAATACCAGAAATCTGTTGGCTTTTATAAAAGGTGATTATTTGTGATAGAAGCTTACAGTTACCAGGCCATAAAGCATAAGTTACTTCCCTTACCAAAGTCTGTTGCCATGTATTGGAGCAAGATGGCTGTTGGTGTCTGCAAGGGTTCAGGGTTCCTGGATTCCTCTCTTCGTGGGGCTCGTTTCTCTTCGGGCTCAGCTGCTCTGCTTTCTCCACAAGGCCAGCTGTAGGCTTATCAGGTGAACTGCTTATCTCTCTTCCCAAGGCCTCTGCCTGTGTTTAATGGGGACTTCTCTCCTTCCTCACATATCTGCTTCTGTGTGTTTACTTCCCGGGCTCCAGGATCAAAACTCCAATCTCCCTTCTTTGCAGTGCAGCTTCTCTGTGAGTCCTTGCCCACCAAGGGGGTGGGGACCCAACGCCCTACTGACATGGCCCAATCAAAGCCCAATCATTATTCAATCAAGTAAAAGTGAAACCTCTGAATCTAATATAATCTAATATGCCCAGAGGAATTTACAAATGTAATCCAATATCTATATTTTGGAATTCATCAACAGTATCAAACTGCTACAGGGACTATATGACCTCTGAGAGCCTTTCCAGGTCTAAAATTATTTGCTTCTGTGATTTAATTTGTGCTGTATGATTATTTAGTAGATACTATACATAAGATCATATGCCTCTGTTCTCTATAGTGTGTGTGTATATATAGTACAAAAGGTTGTCCTATTTAAATGTCACTACTCAAGATTTTAAGAATTTTAATAATATTTTAATAGATGTTTATGAAATTTGCCAAACATGGGTTAACCAATCTTTTTTTTTCAATAACTTAAGGTATAGTAAGAGGATACTGATGATGTAAAACACACTTTGATTATTATGTAAACTTCCATCACTGTGAATAACTCTTTTATCAAATATTCATAATTCACCTGGAATTCAGTGGCTTTCAGATTTTTAGGAAACACCTATTCCATGTAGAAAGCACCTTCCAGGTTGTAATCAAAACTTGAAAGCTTTCCCTATGTAGAAAACAAAAGAAAAGATCAAGAATGTTGCAGTTATTTATTTAATAAAGAATTCTGTTCAAGAGAAAAGGACAAGGTGGGATTTTTGTGTGTGGGCAGGGTGGGGAAATGAGAAAATTTTAAAAACACATGCTGCAGGCAGGAAATGATAGATGGTGTTGTCAGAAGGGAATTTTATTGTATTAGAGATGGGAAATATATTATGTTAAGAACCATTGATGCCAAGATGCATATGTTTTTTTTGTTTTTTTTTTTAAAGATTTATTTATTTTATTTTATTTATCCCCCCCTTGCTGCTTGTGCTGCTGTGTCCATTCGCTGCGTGTCTTCTCTGTGTCTGCTTATCTCCCCCTTGCTGTGAGGTCTTGCCGCATCAGCCCACGGCACCGCGCGAGCCGGCCTGCCCTCACAAGGAGGCGCCGGGAAGCGAACCCAGGGCCTCTCATATGGTAAACGGGTGCTCTATCCATTGCACCACACCCGCTTCCTGCCGTGAGGTTGCTGCATCAGCCCACCGCACCGCTCAGGCTGGCGTGCCCTCACAAGGAGGCCTCGGGACGCAAACCCGGGCCTCCCATATGGTAAACGGGGGCTCTATCCACTGAGCCACACCCGTTTCCCAAGATGCATATGTTTTAGCACTGCTGGATGCTTGTCACAAGAGAAGGTGTCTTACAAGTATAATTGGCAACATTTTTCTGCATGAAATTATGGTATGTTTAAAAAATCAATAGCATCTTAGATTTAATGAAATTTGTTAATAAGTTTATAAAATTTATTTGTTTAGAGGGTTTGTAAAAGTATAATTGCGATTATATATGCTTAGAAATATTTTTTGTTAAATAGTAATATTAATGAATTTTGCAGAACTTGTCTTGGTCAAGAAGACACGTTTTTGTAGGCACATTTTGGTAAGGGAAGCAGCAGAATGTTTATATTGTTATTTCTGTTAGAAGTGACCCAGTAACAATTTGAATATGACAATGAAGCAGAAGATCCATCTAAGACTAAATACAGTCATGACTCCACTTAGCCCAGTTAATAAGACTATATAAACAGAAGACTCCTAGTTACTACTCCTTAATGCCAGTGACAGTATATGAATCCAAAACAAATGCAAATGATGCAAGCAATTACCAGAAGAACAGTAACATTTTTACTTTGGTGAGGAGTGATTAAGGTAATGTTTTGGAGGAGCTTGAATAAAGAACAATAAGTATAATTATAGAATGGCTTTAGTGACATATAAAAAGCCAACATGCTCAAAAGTATCTGGTATATATCTGCTTGTCCTTTCCCCTACAAATGTGGCTGTGGCATTTATAAATCAATCAATTAATTTTGAACCCATATGTTTATACTGTTTTTCTAATTCATGAATGAATTTGTCTACCATAGGTTCTTTTTTTGGAAAAAAAAAAACAAAAAAAAAAACCACTTTATTTTTAAAGAGGTTTTAGATTACAGAAAAGTTACATCAAAAGTATGAGGGATTCCCATGTACCCCCCTGCCTTTCCTACATCATCCATTATATTTTCTTAAATGTAGCAGTACAATTTATCATGATGTATCTGTAAAATCCACTCATTTAAAAAATGCACATTTAAAAAATGACTCACTTGTGATAAGGACTAATCTACCTACAGTAATAATCTAAAAAATAAAAGCATCATTGTGACATTTATCATTACTTCACACATCTAACAAATGCTGAAGGAGGCAACTGCCATTGTTATAACTTCTTTAAAGCCAAAAACTTAAGCACAAATCAGAATTAAGAGAAACTTCAGAATGTTTACATTTGCATGCATTTTTGGCTGAATTTTCAAAGATTCCACATATAACAAAACCACAACTTTGAATCAAAATAAAATATTAAAAACATTTAAGCCTTGTGACAAACTTACTCTACAGAAGCAAGGAAAGCAGAGTGAATAGTAACGGCAGTATATTTCTAGGAGATAAAGAAATCAGTTATTACCTTTATCATAAAACAAAAGTCGACGAGTCAACATTTTAATAATACTGACCAAGTTATTTACTATTCAAGAATTTGCCTTTCAAGTTGTGTCTTTAAAATTTATCCATCCAGGGAAGTGGGTGTGGCTCAGTGGATAGAGCCCCCGCAGGGCCTCCTTGTGAGGGCAGGCCGGCTCGCTCGGCGCTGTGGGCTGATGCGGCAAGACCTCACAGCAAGGGGGAGATAAGCAGACACAGAGAAGACACGCAGCGAATGGACACAGCAACACAAGCGGCAAGGGGGGGGATAAATAAATAAAATAAATAAATCTTTAAAAAAAAAAAATTATCCATCCATATATTTGTATTAAATTAAATTTATACATCAAAAACATTTTGCTCAGAATTCTAATCTTAAGTATAAACCATCACTTATCAAAGCATAGTCCAAACACTATACAATAATGCTACTATTTAGATTTATAGGCGTCATCTGAAAAACTTATTAACAGAAGTTTTGCCCTGTTTCTCCAGAATAAATGTCCCTATGTCTAAAACCTTAAATGATAATAAAAAAAGACAGACTCAAATAATTCATGCTATGCATTTTCCTTCATCAGGCTTTAATAAAAACATAGCCATCTGGTATTTGAGCACCATCTTCCTTCTCGGTTACAGTCTCTACAGTCCCAGAAGCAGACACATTAACCATTATTTTATTTGTTGAAGCTGTCTTCTGTTTCTCAGCAATAGCTGCATAAACAGCCACAGTCTCCTCACTTTCAAAGTCAAAGTGAGGAATTGACTTTGGTGAGAAATCTGTTACTTCTGTTGATGATTAACTTTTTAATCCTCTGTGCCACCTTCTGCTGCTCCTGGAGTATTCTTGCCCAAGAAAGGTCTTCTTTCCATATTTCAGGGGTCATTGGATAGATGTGTAGTGCTACTTGAACTGTGAATTGCTTCATCCGTTTTGTCCTTTGGCTCTCTGTTGTCATATTGTTCTACTGTGTGTCTTATCCTTTAGTTTACCCTTCCTAATAATCTTCGTTTCTAAACTCTTCTCCAAATCTCTCACCCTTGTTTTTTCCTTTCAGGATGCAGCACCCCCTTTAGTATCTCTTGAAAATATGGTCTTTTGGTAACATAGTCTATCAGTTTTTGTTTGTCTGTGAAGACTTTGAACTCACCCTCATTTTTGAAGGACAGCTTTGCCAGATACAGAATTCTTGGCTGGCAGTTTTTCTCTTTCAGTACCTTAAATATATCATACCACTTTCTTCTCTCCTCCATGGTTTCTGATGAGAGGTCGGCACTTAATCTTATTGAATTTCCCTTGTATGTGATGCTTTGCTTTTCTCTTGCTGCTTTCAGAATCCTCTCTTTATCTCTGATATTTGTCATTCTGAATAGTAGGTGTCTCGGGGTAGGTCTATTCGAATATATTTTGTTTGGGGTGTGTTGTCCTTCTGGATATTGATATTTATGTCCTTCATATGGGTTGGGAAGTTCTCGGTTATTATTTCCTCAAATATTCTTTCTGCTACTTTTCCATTCTCTTCTCCTTCTAGGACATCAATAATGCAAAAGTTTGTGTGTTTTGCATTGACACTTAGTTCCCTGAGATTCTGTTCCATTTTTTTTCATTCTCTTTCTGTTCTCCTGTCTTTTCCAGTTAAGATGTACTGCCTTTGAAATCAATAATTCTGTCTTCCATGCAATTCAAACCTGCTCCTATGTGCCTTTAATGTATTTTTGATCTCGTCCATCATGTCTTTCATTCCCATATGGTGTGTTACTTTTCTTTGCACGCTTTTATATTGTTTTTATGCTCTCTCAGTATCTTTTTTTTTTTTAAGATTTATTTATTTATTCCACCTTCCCCCTCCCCTGTTATATGTACACTCACTGTCTACTCTCTGTGTCCATTTGCTGTGAATTCTTCTGTATCTGCTTGTCTTCTCTTTAGACAGCACTGGAAACCGATCCTGGGACCTTCCGGAGTGGGAGAGAGGCACTCAATCTCTTGCACCACCTCAGCTCCCTGGTCTGCTGCATCTCTTACTGTCTCTCCTCTGTGTCTCTTTTTGTTGCATCATCTTGCTATGCCAGCTTCCTCTCAGGCCAGCACTCCATGCAGGCCTGCACTCTTGCGTGGGGCCAGTACTACTGTGTGGGCCAGCACTCTGCGTGGGCCAGCACTCCACTCGGGCCAGCTTGCCTTCACCAGGCGGCCCCAGGAATCGAACCCAGGTCTTCCTATATGGTAGATGGGAGCCCAAACGCTTAAGCCACATCCACTTCCCAGCCTCGTCTTAGTATCCTTTATTTATTTAGTCATGTTTTCTTTAAATTCTTTGAAGTAATTTAGGGGAATTGTGTGATTATCACTGATTAATTGTATTAAATCCTGTATTTCTTCAGGATATTTGGTTCGTTCTTTGGACTGGGCCATCTCTTCTGTTTCCTAGTATGGCTTGTAATTTTTTGCTGATATCTAGGCATCTGAATATTTTTACTCTGATGGCTAATTTCTCTCTCTTGCCTATTGTTTTTTTTTTTCTGTAGCTCCTCTTTGATATTTGATTCAATTTATTCTCAGTCTTTAAAATTGCCCAGCTTAAGTTTTCAATATTGAGCCAGCAACTCACTAGTGGGGTGCAGATTTTCTCCCAGGGGTTAGATACAGAGAGTGTAAACAGTTTTTGTTCATGCAGTTTACAGACTGGATAGCAGATGGTGTTAGTCAGCTCGCCTTTCCATGGAGATGTTTCAGTCTCGGCTTTCCTGTGTTCCTGTGTTGAATCTCCAGGTTCAAAGCGGGCACTGCTGGCCGAATTCACTGAAGAAAAGCACCCCGACCTCCTCTCCCTTTTCCCTTGAAACAGCTGAAAGGGAAGATGTCTGTTCCCCTCTCAGTCAGCTACAGTGAGACGGGTTTTACCCCAGCTTAATATATCTTGGGGGTGGGGGAGGGGAGCCCTTCCTGGCTGCCTCAGGGGCTTGGTAACTCATGTTTGTCTTTTCGGCTTCTTCAGCAGAGGTCCCTCGCCCTCCTGGGAGTTGTGTAGCACTGTCCTGGTCTGCTGATCCCCAAAGCAGGTCCCTTGGGCAGCTTTTGGCTCTTTCTCCGTACTTTTTGTGAGAGCATTCAGCTCTGCCTGTTAGTCCATTGCCATCTTCCCACAATCCTACCACAGCGTATACCTCAATTTAACCTTTATAAATAACATAGGTATATGTATATATATGCTGCCCAGAATGTTATGGGAATTATTGTGGTATAGGAGGAAAATATGTATTTGGACCAGACTTACCTGAATTTGTATTTCAATTCTATCAATTACTAGCTTTGTTACATTTACAAGTTACTTTATCTTCATGTACCTTAGTTTTGTCATCTGTATGTGATTATATGATAAGAAAAAGATTGAGTCTCAAAAGCATCATGTTAAGTAAAAGAAGCTTGACTCAAAGGCTGAATACCATATGATTCCATTTATATAACATTCTAGAAAAGGTAAAACTAGGTACAAAAATCAGTAGTTGCATGGGCTGGTTAAAATGGGAAGGCATTGACTACAAGTGGTGCACAAGGAAACATTTTTGGGTAATGAAAATATTCTATATCATGATTATGTTTGTTATACGAATGTATAAATCTATCAAAATTTGCAGGACTGCACACCTAAAATGGATCATTTTTACTCTGTATAAATTATAACTTAGTAAGCCTGTGTGTACACTTACATCCATGTGTGTACACTTACATAATCTCTGCCCTTTTCTACATACATATTTTACTTTGATAAAAACTTTTACTTTGAAACGTGACTAGCAGTAGAAAAAGTATTATACTTTTATGTTTGCCTAAAACTATGACTATATATATATATATATAAAACATATATATATTGTTGAAAGTGTAATCCAGTGTAAGTCAGAGAGTAAAGAGAAGCAAACAAAAAAGGATGCCAAACATAAAACATGAAATAATATGTAGAATTATTAGTACAACAGTTCTGTCATCACAAAATGCATGTATAAAGATAAATATTGTCACATTGGATACATGTGATAATACATCAAAAACTGGCCAAAAAAAATTGTCTATGAAATATGAAGAGTATTATTTATGTAAAATCTTAAAACCTGTGAACAATTATCTATATTATCTAAAAGCACATAATATAAGTGACCACTAGGTAATACCACTTTTTTTAATGCTATAGTAAAAGTATAAAATAGTTTTTAAAATGATGAACCCGAATTCATGGAAGTGGTTAATTTTTGGATTGGTAGGGAAAGAAGGGAAAGGGTCTAGTGAATGTGATATTTGGGTTATGGTGGAGGTTAGAAGGTTATTTTTTTTCTTATCTGAAACAAAACAGCAAAAAAGATTTCAATTTAAAGCAAGGTTTTTAGCAATTTGTATAGAATGCTATCAATTCTGTAAATAAATGTATTTTTTTTACAGATAGACATATGTGCTTGTATACACATAGACTATCTCTGGAAGGGTACACTCAAAATGTAAACTATTAATCTCAGGATACAGAATTAGTAGTACTGACAGTTGGGGGTGGGAGAGAAATTTACTCTTCATTGTATGCATATTATACTGTTTGAGTTTTATTAGTTTTTTTAATTAAAAAAACAGTGTTTCTAAAAGTGATTGCTAGAAATATGGCTAATAGGATGCTAGAAAAACAGGAAAAATATCTTATTTCCTAATTTCCTTAATGTTTTTAATATGAAATTTATTTTTTACCTGTAGTGTCATGGAAATATATGATATTAATAGTGAATCTGGGGAGCAGATGTGGCTTGCTCAGTTGAGCACCTGCTTCCCACATGGGAGGTTCTGGGTTCGGTTTCCGGTGCCTCCTTAAAAAACAAACAAACAACAAGCAAACAAACAAAAGAGCCAATTCAGAGGAGCCAATGTGGCTCAGTGGTTGAGTGCCAGCTTCCCAAATATGAAGTCCAGGGTTCAGTCCCCAGCCCTGGTGCCTCAAAAAAAAAAAAAAAACCTAGGAAATGCAGTAGAAATAAACAGCACATTTAATTTAGTTAGGGGAAGACCAAGGGATGGAACTAGATCTATTTTCTGGCATTTTGGGTTCTTTAGGTACAAATGATGTCATCAGGAATCATTTTTCTTCCCCTCTTTAACACTGAACCTATCTTTAGGTGGTGGGGAATAAAGCTCATCCTAGTCACAAAGACTCGACAGGATCACTGTCACTGTGGAATAGGGTGAGGGTATTTCCCCATAATGGAATGATGGCCATATAAGCATATATCTGATACAGTAAAGGAAGGAGATTTTAAAGTCAGAAAGTTTTAGTAACCTTAAACATAGCTGCCAGAACTACACAGAAGATTAACCGTGGGAATTAAGAAATTGAGTGAATTGCTTTGAAGTAATACCAGATCTTCAGCCAAATAAATGTGAGAGGAGAAAAAGAAATGTTCAGAGTTATCTAAAGCATGGGATTTCAGTAAAGTGCTCACAATTTCCTTTTCATTGTGGAAATTTCTTAGGCAAGATTGGTATTTTCCTGGTAGGACTTTGATTTTCTTTTTGCAGAGTATAAATTTGAAAATAAGTATCTAAGGTATTTAGTATTGTCACAGATTTACTTGGCCAGTTCTCTCTTACTTGCCCGATAGTTGATATTCCTTATGGAACAAGATGTCTGACACATTACAAGTTGAATGTGATATGTCATTTTTTTGTGGATTCTTAATGACTTGTCATTAATCATTTAAGTTAGACTATAGTATACTGAAAATTGGCAAAGGTGTTAATTATTGGCATCAAGAACAAATGATCTGTTTTTATTTTAAATGCTTTTTACTAGTTTGGGGAATGTTGCATCTTTAATTATGGAATATAGTATAGTAAAGCAAACATTCAAGCATTGTTAAATTTAATTATGAAGTAACTTTTTGTTAGAATTTGAATAGCCCAGATAGATGATAAATTAATATCTTAGTGCCTACATTTATGTGCAGAGATCCAAACTACTGGATTTTTTTATGATTCTCCATTATTAAAATAGAAAAGTGGTATTACCTAATGTTCACTTATATTAAACTAATTAATTATCCTGTAATCAAGATATTAAGATTTGTCTTATGACTGCAGTCTTATGCAAGAAAATCCAGTGAAATCACGAGTTCAGCAAAATTAGTAAATTTCTGCCCCCAAACTTTCTATTATACTTTAATTATTGGCATTTATATAGTTTGTGAAGTTTGTAACAATTTCCTCTGTGTTATCTATGGAACACTGTATAATAAGGAAGGTCCATTTTTTCATGCAAATTAAACATTGGATGCACAGAACTAAAATCTGACTTACCAGTACCATATTTTTAAAGTTATGTTGAAAACTCTTTTTGATGATGCCTAAAGTCCAATGGGAATGAGGAAGAGAGAAGTAGCAAGATCTTTTTAAATTACTAGTTTGAACTCTATTGAAAAAATTGATAGCTGACCCTTTAAAATTTGAATATTATAGTCAGAGGAATCATTACCATCACTTGAATAAAATGTCTTTAGCATTAAATGTTGCTGTCATTTCCCAGGTAAGGATTTCTTTTTTCAGCAGAAAAAGAATTGAAAAGGTTAAGTCATATCTGTAAAAATCAAGTTATAGTCTTGTGAATTTTTTTATGTGAAATATTGAAGATGACCTGGCAACATATTTAGAATTTTCCGAGATTTATTATTAATAAAGTTAAAAGGAAATCTAGTGTGATTAAGCCATGGAGCCACATTAAATTCGTATGTGAAACATCCATTGTGCTTATCTCTACTCTAGATATTGCTCTGAACCCATGTTCTACATTTTGAATTCTGTGTATAGTTAAACATTGTAGAAGGGCATATAAACTTAACTGATGATACAGATAAATAAGGTTGAAGTTTAGTAATGAGCAAAGTTGGTAAATTTAATGTTATGTCTTTAGTATTTCAATTATTAATATAACTGGATTATTTTGTGGTAACTTATGAAACACTGCTAAAAATATTGCTAGATTTTAAAACTCCCACAAACTTAAGACTCCTGTTCATACTGTAGTACTGTGTTTTAACACACCAAAATTAATACTGAATATTCTTAAAATATTAATTACTTGCAGGCAAAGTTGTTATCTATGCAACAAGCCAGAGAAACTGCGGTTCATCAATACAAAAAGCTAGAAGAGGAAATCCAGACACTTCGAGTTTACTACAGGTAAAATTATTTTTAGCCTGGGATAAAATAAATGTAGTTAGTTTAAAAAATGTTTCTACTTGGTTTTACAACAGTGATTGAGGAAATATGTCAGTGAAATTAAACATTATGCACATAAAGCATTTTTGTAATTTTCGAATGATTCAGGCATAAAACATCCATTATTCTACCTCTTTCCTTCCTTTCATTTAGTAAAGTGAAATCTTACCCTCCCATCAGAATTATAAAATTTATGTAATTCATTACCAGTTGTTTGAATGGAACTTGGTTAGCTGTTGAGTAGTGTGTCCATCTCAATTTCCAACTCTAAAATGATGATATGTATTTTTCCAAGTAATTTATTATTAGAAGTAACAGCAACCTCTCACTTATTATATAAGTTTCTAAAGGAATGTTACTAAAGGATTTTTAGTATTAATTTATGCTCTAGAAGTAGTTGTGTATCAATTCAGTAAGTTCACAACTGTAATTTTTAATGAAAAAAAAAAAAAGAAGAGAGTGTAGGAAGTGTCAGAGTGCATCACATCTAGTAAGGGACAATATTGTTTTGTGATAAGTTTTTCAATTTTGTGTTGCTGAGAGAGAGAGAGAAAGATATGATTATGTTTTGAGTTATATGTAAAATGTGTATTCTCACAATGGGTCATGATAAAAACTCAAAGACTTTTTTATCTATATGAATCTAACAGTTTTATGATCTCTTCTAAATAATGGGTTAGCAATTACTGGCTCAAAATACCCTTCTCACTGCTACTTAGAAAAAAAATTGCTAATAGTAGTTAAAGCTACTGGGATTTGCAGTTAGGCAGCCATTACCTGTATGACCTTATATAAATGAACCATACCAAGACCATTTCCTTTTTGTAAAACGGAACTAATAGTACCTACCTCATAGGGTTGTTTTTAAGTATGTACTACTCTTAGCACAGTTTTTGTTTTGTTTTGTTTTGTTTTGTTTTTTTGGCTTATTGATAGTGATTAAGGAATGTTAAAATATATTTCTTTTTAAAGCAAGAAGTCAGAGAGGTAAGAGGAGAGTCTAAAAGTAAGATAGCCCTGAAGCCAAGAAAGGAGATTTCCAAAAAGGAAAAAATAAAAGTTAAATGTCCCTAACAATTTAAGTAAGATAAAGACTAACAGTATCTTTTATGTTTTTAATTAGGTGATTACTAGTGACCTCCACAAGAGTAATTTCAGTAGAGTCATAGAGAAGCCAGTTGTCTGTGAATTGAAGAATGATAAAGAGGTAAAGAATCATAGCAATTTAGACTAGAGTGATCCTTGAAGAAACTTGAGTAAGACAAGTGGTAGTGATAGTTGAGAAGAAAAGAAAGTAGGTTACAGGTTTTGTTTTTTATTTTAGAAAAATGGCAGATACTTGAGCATGTTTATCAGCTAAATGGAAAGAGCCAATTCATAAAGATTTGTTCCATGGAACAAGATTCTGGAGGAGGTAGTAAGAGATGGAAGAGTTTGCCTTGAACAAAAAGATGGTCTCCTTGTGGTCATAGACAGGAGGTAAAGAGAAAAGAATAGTAATGGTAAATAAATATGAGTCCACAATTAATGGTTTCATTTTTTTTTTCCAGTAAAATTGGGTCAGCATCATCTGAGAGTGAGAGAACAGGAGGCTTTGGAAGGAATGACAAAGATTTAGAGCAGCTACTAAAGGAAATGGGAGAAGGAACGGAATAAGGGCAAAGAAAAGAACAAAAGTGAAGCAATCCTGAGGACTTAGCTGGGGATGGATGCCATAAACTTGTATGAGTTTTAGTTTGTAAGGTGTGTTTAATTTTCTTTAATACATTCAACTGTCCTTATGTAGCAGACAGAAGGCAAAGGATTTAAATGATTCAGTATTATGGATTTCCAGGGCTAAAAGGACAGAGTGTTGAGAAGTTGAGGGTAGTAACAAGAAAGTTATTGAAGTGATGAATGATAGACAAAGCTATTTATAGGGCAGGAAATAAAGTTGAAGTGACAGATGCAGTGAAAGAAAAAGGAGGAATCCAGAAACCATAAATCTTGAGAAAATCATCAAGTAAATGTAGTGGAATAAGAAAATTTTAAGAGTTGGAAATATAGGAGATTGTCGTCAGAAAGCAGGATGTTGCTGATTTAAGGTCTCAGAGGTGAAGCACTCAGTCCTGAGCAATGATGCTGTTTGAGGCATTGCCTTAAAGGTGAATAATTGAAACTGAAAGGAGGGTAGGGGTCAGCAGATATGAAGAAGTCAAATATCCATTTAAATGTCTCTCAAAATGTCGGTGTATGTTGGGGTGCTCACTATAAATGCCTTAATAGAAAATGACTGAAAAATGGATTAAAGCTACATGTTGAAATAAAGAGTGGCATGTAACCAAGTGTATCAAAAGAAGAAACCTCTATAGTATGTGATAACATAGAATAATGTATACTATCCATGCAAGAGAAGTTGACAAAGGTTGCATTCTTCAAGTAGATCCATGTTTCTGTCAAGACAAAAAGGTGTAGAGAATGTTCTGTGGGATTATACAGAAATTAGTTTTAAAAGAATATGGGTAGGGGAGCGACTATAGCTCAGTGGTTAAGTGCCTGCTTCCCATATACGAGGTCCCAGGTTCAATCCCCAGAACCTCCTGAAAAAAAAATGTGGATAATATCCACAGAATATTGTACTACTCCAGGAAGGGAGAGGAAAGCACCAAAAACAAACAAACTTAAATTTCTTGGAAACTCAGGTTCTTTAATTAATTTTTTTTAATGAAAGTAAATAGTATTTCTTACACACACCTGAATAGATGGAGGTTACAAATCCATATCTAAGCACAACTAATTCATAGAGGTATTAGGCTTTTTTTAAAGTTTCCTATGTTATAGATGAGAAAAAAGTTCCATTTTTAAGTGAAGGAACCTGAAATTAATTGTGTAATTTCATGTAACTATGGAAAGAACTGAGTTTATGGATTATGTTTATTATATTTAGCCAACTTTAAGAAAACATATAGTTATTCAAAAAGTTCAAAGTATACATGTATATTTTCATATTGAAAGTTATTTATCAATAATTAAGAAAAAACAAGCTAAGAATAAAATAGTAAGCTGGAGCCAGAAGTGAGTCAGGATATAGCTTACATGTATATCAAGAAGAAGCAAAAGAGCTAAGTCTCAAGTCTGACTCTCAGCTTCCCACCAGCAAAATCAGAGGAGGTTGTATGGTCATTTATTAGTTTCAGGGGTAGATTAAAATATGTGGCAACTTTTCCTTTGCCTTTAATTTTATTGATTAATGATAATGGCCTCATTGGTTTTTTTTCTTTCTTTCCACAAATACTATTGCTGTAAACATTCCATTTCCTTGTATGGAACATATAATTGATTTTTATTTTTCTGAATTTCTATATTCTGTCTCTTTCCTTTGAGTTTTAGAAGACTTTGAGTGCTCAGAAAAGAAATTGTTGGCCTTTTGTTTTCTTTGGCAGAGTTGGCCACAGGGGCAAGTTAGGAGGGTGCTTAAGGATACCAACTTTTATAATTAATTGACAGCTCTTCCACATTAAAGCAGAAGCGATAGCAGAAGAGGAATAACAGTACAACAATTTAAAATAAACTTCATGTATTTCAAAACTATAAGTAAATTATTACTTCCTTATTATTGCTATGTCAAATGCTGAATTCATTTGCAACATTGCATCCATTGCTTCATTAATCTAATTCTAAACAGTTTTATCAAGGAAGAATCTTAAACTTGTAGGGGTTAGATTTTATTTAGTAATGATTTTTTTTCCTGTTGTTGTAAACCTGTAGTGCTGCATTCCTAAGTTCAAGAGGCATAATAATGACAAACTCTTTTCTAATTGAAGGAATGCCCAAGTTTCAGTGTTTGCTATTTTATAGTACTTCCTTATATTTCCTTTTGCTTAAAGAACGTGTAATTAAAGAAAGTGTACATTAAAATGTTTAGACAAGAATTAGATCCTGTTGTTTGTTGCCAGCAGAATAGAATTTAATATACATACTTATCATAACAGCAGTAAACATATTTTAATGTTTTATTATATTTTGTGTGACTGTATGTCTGAAGTTGTGATGTCATTCAGACCATAGTAAATTTCACATTTTAGTCGGACCAAAAATCTTGAATAGAATTCTCCATATTTAAAGTAGTATGCTTCCTATGATTGTACTAGTATTTTTTTTTTTAAATAAGTAATAATACGTTTTTGACATAGTAAAAATTGGGCTAAGCATAAACCCCACTTATTGGGTTCAAAATAAACATTTCAGAGCCACATAAGCCATAGATAGAGGCCATGTAAAATATACTCAAAAAGAGTGAAATTCTTAAATTTTTTTCTCTCTTTTTAAAAACTTTATTCAAAATGGGCCTTTTTCTTCTCATATACATTTTTTGTCTGAATATGTGCCATCCTTAGCAATCAGAAACTGTCACTAGGCTCTGGCTGTTAACTTTTTTTATGTGGTGACAGTTTTTTATTGATTCATATGCTCTTTAAGTCAGCACTATGCATTGGTAAGACAGTCAACAGTGATTATAATATACAAATCCTGTCATAAAACATTTTTCTCAGTGCAAATCCCCCCATCTACGGTGAGGTTGAACACTTGATCCTGACCTCATTAGTTCTATGTTCTCCTCACCTGTGCTTACCTAATGACATAAAAATTTTGTCATATCTATATTTTCTACAGGAATTAACTTTTCACAGAATTTTTTATGGTGCTATACTGTAAAAGCAATAATAGAAAGAATGCAAGATCTGAATTCTACTTCCATCTTTGCCATCAATCAGGGTTTTTTGTTGTTGTTAACATAGGCAAGTTCCAACATTTCTTGGTTTTAATTTCTTTAACTTTGACACTAGAGGTTTCTTCTAGTACCAACATTTTACCAAATTTGTATTCCCTTCATATGAACTAGATTAAATTTTTGTTCAGTGATTTTAAAATCAAAAACTGTCTTGTCTTCTTATGCTATTAAGTTGTGCCTATTTGGGGAAGTTCAGGGCCTTTTTAATGTACAGCCAGCTTCACCTTTACTATTCAAGTCACTATTATATTTATTCATGGCTGTGGAATG
>JAQZBX010021882.1:0-31966 GCA_029593785.1 Cabassous unicinctus
GAAGAAACAAGTTAGCAGCACCTAATTAAAAAAAAAAAAAAGGAAGGGGAAGCAAAGAGGAAAGAAAAGCAAGAAACAAATAAACAAGCAAAGAAAAACCAAACAAACACACAAGCAAGCAGTTAAACAAAGCTAAGGAAAACAGCATTCTTCTTGGGCCCTTGTGGAGCCTTTCAGCCTGCTGTGTTCATCAATCAATTACCCTGCAGGCTCCAGCTGCAGATTTGGAGGCAGATTTTAGCGATTAAACTAAATTAAAAATTTTTTTTTCAAGAAAGCTTTTTTTTTTTTTTTGGCGAAATAAGAGACCCAAAACAAGGCCTCTTGTAGACCACCCCCTCTGCCAAGGGGACCCTAAATAGGCTCGTGGAAACTTATCAAACACTTCCCACTGCCTTAACGCAGGTCCCCCAAGGGAGCTGAAATTATGATACCCCTCACCACGGAACTATAAAATTGGCTACTCCGCCTCCTCCTGCACCAAGCCTCAGTATCCCAGGGCTGTTAGGTAAATCAGGCTTCCTCAGCAGCTTCACCTCTTCCCTCAGCGTGGTGCCGCTTCAAGCCAGCTGGTTTGCTCCCCAAAGCTGCAAGGAGTTCCAGGCAGCCAAACCCTCAGAAAGGAAACCCCTCTTCACCTTCTGCCAGAACCCTCCCACTCTCGGAGAATGCTCCCTCTCACTGGGTTGCTGGGAGGAGTCGGGGCTCGCCATAACCCTTTGCCCTGAGGGTGGGGCTTAGCCGTCCACTCCCAGCTGTGGAAAAACTCATGATTTTATTTTGAGCAATCCACCTCGCTGTCCAGCTCCCTCCAGATCAATGTCCTTAAGTTTCTCTCTCCGTGGGCTCCCAGAACAAACCACTCAGGCAGGATCCTGTCCCCAATCAGCTATCCTCTGTGAGAGAGGTGGTGAGTGCCACCTAGTCCGACGCCATCTTCCACCTACCTATCTCACATTTCATTTTAATTAGTTATTTACACATCTATCTCCTCTGCAGGAATTTTGCTTTGTTAATATTTCATCCCCAGTGCCTAGCAGTGTATATGCCATGTTGCAAATGTCCAGTAAATGTTTGTAGATTAATCGAATGAATGCATTGCATACATAAATGAATAAATAAATGAAAATATCTTATCTAGTAACCTAGAGTGGGAGTAACCCTTGGCTGAGATCATGTCTCATATTTCATTGTACCCGATAGCTCTTGTTGAATTGCAGAGCACTTAGCAAATAGTAAATATTACTGAATTCTGTATTTTGAGTTAATCTTTAGCTTATTTCCACTAGGTAGTATTTCAGCACTATGCTATGCTACATAGTGTTTTAATTTATATGATATATTATGAGTATACCTATATAAAGTAATATATATTTAGAACGTATTTATAAAATTATCATTTTAGTCTTCCACAGTGTTGAAGCATTATCTTCCAGGCTACTATATAAGAGAAATGGACACCTACAGGGAAAAATAAATTTAAAAATCAGATCACTCTGACTATAATGGATAAGTGGTACAAGTGAAAAGACACTCAGAATATCATAAAAGAGAAAAGTCAAGGGCTGTTTCATTCTAAATTATTTTCATGATATTGCTTACTGTTCACTCATTCATTCAACAAATACTTGTCAAAATCTACTCTGCAATAGGTTCCATAGCAGCTGCTGACTATGAAGATAAGATAGTCTGTCTTCTTTTTTGTTATGTAAAAATAGCAATAGTAAGGGCCAACATTTATTTAGTACTTATTCTTTGCCAGTGATTTTGTCATGCTCATAAAATTTCTACAGCAATTGAGTAAAGAAAACCATCCGCATTTTACAGATGAGGGAATTGAGGCTTAGAAAGACTGTGATCCCTATAAGGCTCCACACCTACCAAAAGGTGTAGTTAGGTTTCATGCTCAGGCAGGCTGGCCACACAGTTGACTTCCCAGAACTTCCTAGTGAACGTAGTTAGGGCCCACCTTCATTCATTTGGGAGACTCCCTGTCCAGAGCACTGTTTCCCCTGGATATCCTGCATAATGAAGTCTTGTTTAATTTTTTTTTCATATGGTGTATTTTATTAGACAATATATCAAAAGTTTTCTCTTTCAGAATTACAAGAACAAAGTGTTACAAAGCTTTTCAAAGATACTTTGTCTTTCCCTCTTCCTATGCCAGAGCAACTCCCCCACTCCTACCCCTGTTTCACTTAGACTTGGAGCCCTTATACCAGGTAGTGTCATGGCACCTTTTATTCTTTAGTAGAGATAGTTTAAAGTGCTCTACGTTATGGACAAAAATGGTATGTGCTCAACTCCTGCCCTGCCATTTGCTAGCTCTGTAAGTTAAGTCACTTAACTTGACTGGACTTTTACGTTCAAGTCTGGGAACAGAATAGGAAATGTCTATTGAAAATAAAAGGCATCAGCCTCACTAAAGGCATCTGGTGACAGTGTTCTGATGGCAATATCAGCACTAGAAAATTCTCTGATTGACAGTCTTGGTGGATATATCACTCATTCAATCAGGGCTGATGGTCAGCGGACACACCAAGAGAAGCCAATCAGAGAATAAAACATTGAAATACTTCCTGGATAGTAAATAGTTGCTGTTTTGGGTCCTGAGTGCCTTTCTGCTTCCCAAGTTGTCTCTTCTACCCACTTCTCTTTGATCCCCCAAATCTTCCTACTGTCCAGAAAACAATGGGTAATGCCTGGCCCAGCAGGGCCGCTTTAGCACCATAGCTGGTATCCTTTCAACTAGACAGAACTCTTGCCAAACAGTTTGTAAAGTAGTTTGAACAATACTTCACTTTTAACAAATATTTCTTGAGCATACTAAGTGCCTCTCAGGATGAGAACACACTGATCTGTCAGAGAGTTTAAGGTCTCTGCTTAACCTTTCAGAAAAGAGAAAAGGCTTCAAAGTAATGAGGATCACTGCTGGCAGCTGTTTTTATAATATGATTGTATGTCTGAGAGTAGTCAGTACGCAAGACAATTTTCTTAACTGCTTACACTGTTCTTTCTATCACGTAAGTGGCTTTGGTTTAAAGAAAATTGGGAAATTAGGCATTCAGGTTTATTTTCAACTATAAGGCATAAATTGTTTGTGTTTCTGAATAGTTTGGAAACTCACAAGAAGCCTTGGCACCTGGATTCCCATTGACATTTGGGTCTTGCTGAAAGTCATATGTGCTGCAAAGTCATTTATTACTATACAGCAAATTTTCCTCCTCACCTTAGTCACTAATAACTCATTACTGATCCATTATGGTCAAGTATTCAATTTCTTTATGGAATAAGCTTGCATTTCATTTTCAAAAAATCCTCCACTTTTAATTTAAACCAGAGGAGCCATTGATGTACAGATGCAGAATATATCTGAGTAAGCTTTCACATGGGAAATATTTTTCCTCAATATAAAACTCATTTCAATAAAAGAAAGTGAAAATGTTGACACCCAGAAATCAACTGATTAGAATCTTAGTCATTTATGGATTATATCGAGTGTAAGTATACAAGAGAACAATTTGAGCTGTAGAAAATGTTAGTCCAAAAAATTCTGATATTAATAGTGAAACATATTTTATAGTTAATACTCTATTAACTATCTTTAATAGTTAATACTCTATTCACTTAACGGTAAATTACACACTCAGAAGTGAACTTTATTAGGAACACTGAAACCAGGTGTTAAAACTTAGATATTGAGTGTTCCATTCACAGGTGTGTCAAGAGAGATGCAAATGCCCATGTACTTATCATAATTGATTAGTTTGTAGGAATCCTGCATAGACTTTGTAAATCAAGTCACCACAAGCCATGATCCCAACAGCTCTAAGAAATACCGATTCTAAATTTCTTCAAAACACTTTATGCTCCAAAATATTTTTTTCCCTAGAACTTAGTGATTCCTCCATTTAATTATGAATTTTAAGTGGGAACTTAGAAATAGCACATATATGCAAGTACATTAATTTCTTTGTGTTATCTAAAGAGGACCTTCTGCAACTGTGCAGTTGAGGGGACATTAAAGTTGGACTAGGCAAAGGATTTGTGTGTAAATAAAATATAAAATATACTTAAATCTAATATCAGTCACCAGTGTTCCCTAGATATGCATTGATTGCTCCCTGTAACTTCTGAACTCAAAACAATAAAAAACTTAGTGAAGTTATGAGTGAGATTATAGAAGATTAGTCAAAGGCCAGAAATATAGTTTGATAGTCAAAAAGGAGGAAGACATGTAGAAGGGGACATGGATTGAATTTATTCCAAAACACACTGAAACATATCTCCACCTAACACTGAACCAAAGTATAATTATCATCTAATACACCTTTTTGCAAAAGCTTCCTTCCCACAAAAACCCTTACCTAGAACTGGTAAATATTAGAGATTAGGAGATTGCTGGGGATTGCTGGTTTTTGTTTGTTTGTTTTTCTTTTTTGATCATTTCATAGACTATTTATCCCCTGACAAATGAATTTGCTGTTTGTCTTTTCTCTGATGTTACTAAGTCACACTTAGAATGTGATTTAAGGTATTCAAATGTTATCAAAAAAGACTATATAGTTTAATAAAATTTGAAGAAAAGTGATAGGAAAACACTCATAACAAAAGACACAAACATTATTTAAATTAATTAATAATAACCTAATTCTAATTACTTTCACAAGATGTATGCACTGAAGTCATTTTCTAAAATGAGCATTAACTCTACACTCTACACTTAATATGTACTATTTACTGCTTTAGTATTTATTTGTGAAGTCTGTGACAGACAAAGCAGGATGAATTCACCAATAGATATTCATTGATTACTTGCTATGGACCAATTACTGATAATTTCCAAAGCCATTTGTTAGAAACAAACAATGTGACTCACTTTTGAGAAACTTAAAACACAATTGGTGGAAAGACATATAGCGAAATAAATTATTCAAAACATTGCAATTGATTTTGCAGTAAGAATTTAATGATATTATAAGTTTTCAGAAAAGTGAAAACTTGAAGTAGGAGGAAGTTTTCAAGCAAAATGAAAAAAAAAAACTTCAGAGAAGAGTGAAGTATATAGAATTAAGCATTAGAAAATTAGTAGAATGCAGAAAGTGGTGAAGATGTAACAGGAATTTCAAAGCTGAGTCCACTCCAAATGGTAAATAGATAAAGTGCAGAGTAGGCAATACATAAAGCTTATGCATAGGACATAGGAGAAATAAGGGAAGGAATTAGAGTCTTTAGATAGGTGTTGACTTAGGAGGTAGGTTTTGGTGATAGCAGCAACATAACCCAGCCAGAAACAGAAAACAAACAGACAAAACTGGATGCTGATGGATTTTACTTAAGAAAGCAATGTGCTTGGAGAGGCTAGACCATTTGCAAGCTCTTGAATGGTTCAGTGCATGGTATTTGCAAAGGAAATGCAGGTTCACACATTATTTTGAATGTCTCTATGTGGCATTGAAGTAGAACAAATTTTCCATCTTAATGTGTAATAAAAAGTACCAGAGGATCACAAACACTTTGTTTCCTTTAAGACAAGTGCCTAAAAATCCATTATTCCAAGTGATCTGCCTATTGTATGTGGACTCCAACCAGGGTGAAGAAGAAGTAGAAGCTACGCCAATTGCCGAAAGAATTGCTAAGAACAAAATAGATGCTAATGCCCTCAGCAATGTGCTGGGATGTTAATGAGATAAATCAAAGTATAAAAACCAAGTTAATAACAGAGAGAAAGAATAAGGCTAGACAAATAGACAGCAGTGAGATTTGGTCTGCCGATATGTTTCATTTATCCCACTCAGTGTTTTAACTACTGTATTAGTCTGCCAAAGGGCTGCTGATGCAAAGTACCAGAAGAGGTGTTGGCTTTTATAAAAGGAATTTATTTGGGGATAAAATCTTATGATACCAAGGCTGTGAAAAATCCATCTCAGGGCACCATCAAAGGTGCTTTCTCACCAAAATCAGCTACCATGTGTTAAAGCAAGATGGTGGACAAACTCTGCCTGGTCTCTCCTTTCCCTCTGAGTTTTCTCACACAGGCTCAACTGCTCTACTTTCTTCCAGACTTCATCTGAAGCTGGCAAAGGGCTTGTCTCTTAGGGCTTCCTCTATCAGTCTCGGCTAGTCCTCTCTCTTCCCAAGCTCAGCTGTTAGCTGTCAGGCAAATGGCTCATCTCCCCCTGGGGCCTCAGTTGTTTGAGCTTTCTCCTTTCTGTCACATGGCAGGATAAAAAATGTCAGGGCTTTCTCTTCCTGTGTCTGTCTCAGTCATTTTCACAGTGTTTCCATTTTATATCAGACCCGTCAAGGGAGTGGAGACCCAGGCTTACTGAGTTATGCTTTACTGATGTAGCCCAATCAAAAGTCCTAAAGTGATCTTATCAAGTAATCTAATCAAAGGCCCCTCAGCTGAATTTAAACCAATCAAAGGGTATGATACCCAGAAGAATAGGTTACTTTACAAACATAATCTTTCTTTTTTTGGAATTCATAAAATAATCTCAATCTGCCAAAATCACATATTGAACAAATTTTCAATATTTAGAAATTAGAAAATTTCACATTTAGAAAAACAAACCTGGAATTCTAGCTTACTTTAAAATGTGGTAAAATTGGGTTCATATTCCTGCATGTCAAACAACTTGCACTACAATATTAGGGTATCTCTTCTTGAATTCACCAGAGTCCCTATTTCTTCTGCTTATTTCACAATTATATTACCTACCTGGCTTCTCTGTACTCTGATATTTGAGATCCCTGGTTTAAAATAGCAGTATTCAAGCTGAGATATATGAACTTTGGTGCTAACAAAGATTTTCCAAGCATATATGAGCATGGCAGTTTTCAGGGAATCAAATTTGAAATCTTCAACACAAATATGCTTTCTACTAACACTAATTCATCTAAGACAGCTGGCAGAGACAACAATCTCATTTTTATTAGCAACCTCTCCTTTTATAGTTGTCCATCCCTACTTCACAAGAAATCCAAATCTTACTCTTTGCATTGCCCCAAAGTATCAAAGCCTTGAGGGCAACATATTAGAGGGAGTATTCAAAGTGTTGGTGTTCATGAAGTCTGAAATAGACAAAGCAGAGCAAATCATTTACAGTACTTCATACCTCTGCCAATCTTTGTAACCTGAAGTATGGCTTTAGAAATAGTATCTTTTGACTAGCATTGGAAATTTATGGATTTAAATAATTTGTAGATTGGGACCAAAGGAATGATAAAAGTTTTCATTTAACCACTATGCCTCTCCATTCTATATTGCCTCCCATCAGTTACTGTCAAAAAATGCATTGCTGTTGAGGAGAGACTCCTAAAATAAAAGCAAAACATTTGTAAGAAATTGGGGAAAAGGTGTTGTCTCTTTTCATTCAGGCAATAAATTCATGGTAAGATTCCATATATATATTAAGGTAGCCATTCATCCACCCATCTTAGAATTAAAATTCAAAAGTCAGGTGGTCATCTCAGAAATTTATTTGTATTGGAATGCAAAATAATGTTTTTCTTCATAGAAAGTTAGTCTGATTTCACAGACTGGTGTGTCAATGAAGAATGTCTTTATTATTTAGACATTATCTTACTTATAGAAGCTGCCAAATCTGCAGATATAATGTTTGGATAAAATGTATTTGGAAGTTTGTCTACTTACCAATAATTAAGTAACACATTCTCTTGCAAGCCTAATGGATCCTAAATATTTGCCTGAATAAAACCTTAATGAGTTGTTTATAGATACATCAGTGGAAATACTTTTTCATGATGTGGCAATTTGAAGATTTTGTGGATCCCAGAAAATCTTGTTCTTAAACCCAGTCCTTTCCTGTGCATGTAAACTTACTGCAGATGGGATCTTTTGATGAAATTACTGCAGTTAATGGCCTTTGATTATATTGTGTGATCCAGGGTAGGTCTTGGTCCTCTTACTGGAGTCCTTCATAAATGGAGGAATAAAGAGCCACATAAACAGAAAAAAAGCTGCAGAGGCAGAGTGGAACCTAGAAGCTAAGCTAGAAGACTCTGGGATCCAGAAGCTGAGAGAAAGCCACCTTAGACAGAAGCTGAAAGCAAGGAGACCCAGTGGAGAGAGCAGAGACTAGCTGATGCTTCCATTGTGCCCTCCCATGTACCTTATCATCCACAGCTGTAGCTTAGGGCAAAGGATCTCCTAGTGATGCCTTGATATGGACACTTTCACAGCCTCAGAACTCTAAGTTTTTACCCTAATAAATTCTCATTGTAACAGGCAACCTATTTCTGGTACATTGCTCCAATGACTTTAAGCAAACTAAAACACATGGCATATCACAATGTGTCTTTTGAATTACAACCCAGAAGGAGTTCTAAGGATTAGTGATGTTGCTATACCAATTCTTCTTTCTTTTCCATCAACTCATTTATGTGAACCATACCATTATTTTTCTCAGGATTATATCTATAGAACAAAAATCAGAATAGAAGTGATGCTAAATAATGTCTTATTATAGAAGCAATATTCACCCATAAATACATAACCTAAATGAAAAAATGAGCTTAATCCTTGCATTTGAATATGCAGTATCCCCCAATTTTGCATTTTTGTCTAATAATTATCAATGTATATTTATGCTGTTTCAATAAATATGAATTAATAATAATTGTGATTAAAATAGTCCAAAAATTTTTAACACAATGAGCCTATAAACAGATGAAAATTTTGAATGAATTAAATTTAAATGCATATAGATTTCTTTTATACAGAAGTGTGTGATAAATAGAATGATAAAACATTTTCATGGGCAAATATATAATACATTGGAAAATTTCTGAGGGCATGGAGTAGAATGGAAATAGGAGTTTAATGGGAAAAGTGAAAAGTGACAAATTCAGACTCTTGTTTATTTATATATATTTTTTAAATGGATGATATTGGGATATCATATTGATATAGCATTTTCATTCCAGTAGATATATTTACAAGATAATCTAACAGTTGTATTTTAAAATGGCAACATTTATGAAATATAGGAAATTACACTTATTCATAGTACTTAAACATGTTATGAAAACATTTTAGATCTCAACTTTTAAATTTGTCAGAGTCTGTATAAGTTTTCAAATAACCTATTAGAAATATTAGAAGATACCTGGTTAGAGAAAATTGAGATTTAAAAATTTCATTGATTACCAGAACTCATTCTTGATATGGAAGCTACAGATTTTTTAACAGATTGGCTTAGTCATATAGGGGTCTGAGACATTGATATGTAGTTTTCAGAGAACATCTCAACATCTTGATCAATTTTTTTTTTGATGACTGCTGAGATATGTATCCCTCATCCCGCTCGTGTGACACTGGTGTTATTGCTGTAGTATTTCAATAAAAGTATTACATTTAACTTAAAAAAAAAAAAGAAAGAAAAATTAAGTAGGACAGAATTTATGTGAGAAGTTCAGCTGTGAATATCTATGGAAGGCAAGGGCTAATGCAAGAGGATAAAAACATCATGAAAATATTATGAAATGAGATTGTGGGAATTTTGAAAATTGAGCAGAGATTTTTGTTTAACTATATATGATATGTATATGAGTATTCCAAAGCCATCTTCAAAGGAATGTTGACAAGAAAAGAATAAAGGCATATGATATTGAGGACACAATGTTATGAGTGCTAGGTTAAATAATAAGACTAAGCTAAACAATTTTGCTTTTTTGGATGATAGTAATGGATAAAATCTTCACAATAAGATGTTAAGATTGGGGGAGCAGATGTGGCTCAAGCAGTTGAATGCCTGCTGCCCATATGGAAGGTCCTGGTTCTGTTCCTGGTGTTTCCTAAAGAAAAAACAGACAATGAGTAGACATGAGCAAAAAACAACAAGCAGACAACACACAATCATCTTTCTCAGAGCACCAGAAATAATGAAAGGGTTGCATTAACTGGGAGAGCACTGTTTCAAGAAAAAGCCAACATGAATGGTAGGAAAACCTCATGGTGCTATTGTTGGCCATTTCTTCACCCCCTTCCTAGCTTGGTGTGGAAGCAGCCTTTGCTCCAGTAAGAGTCCCTATGTCCCAGTTATGTAAGGAGGAGAGTAGCCCTTTTAGTACATATTAGGGTAAGTGTATGTCTGTACCAAACCATCTGGTGGCAACCTGAAGGTCTAAATCAGGATGCTTACTTCTGACTGGCATGTCTCAGTACTTGCTTGGACATAGATGAGGCTTGCAGAGCAGCTAAAATACTGCCTGAAAAAAATCAAACCACAGCTGCCTTGGGCAAAGGACTGCACATTTTAAGACATACCTTAGAGTACCTGGTACCGAAAGAAAATATTTCAAATTTCCTGGGGTAAGAGGGTTGTGATGGTTTGGAGTTTATGGACAACTGAAAAACAACCTCTTAATTTTAATCCATTCCTGTAGGTTTGAGCCCATTGTAAATAAGACCTTTTGTTAAGATCACATCAGTTAAATTGTAGCCAAAATGAATTAGGATAGATCTTAATAATATTGCTGGAGATCTTATTAGAGAAAGTGCAGACAGAAAGCCACAGTAGAAGCAAGAAGATGGAAATCAAAGCAACCCAGAGGAGACAGGAGAAGGCACAACCATATGCATTGCCAAGTTACAGAAAAGTCAAGGACTGAGTATCATCAGTAGCCAGCTACAGAATGTTACATTCTTCAGGAAGACAGCATTCCCTTCTTGCTGCTTCAATTTTGGATTTTTCCTAGCCTCAAAGTGACGAGCTAAAAATTTAGCATTGCTTAAGCCAACCAATTTTATGCTATTTGTTTGAGAAGTTCTGCTTTTATTTTGTCTTTTTTCTTTGTTTTTTTGTTTAGCTCCTGATATTCAAAGAAATATCTGTCATAACATTCACTGATTCAAGCTTAAGGAACAAACACTTGAGAAACCAGACTCCAGAGTTAACACCTTAAAATATTAAGATGCCCAGTGTGGAATAAAAAAAAAAAGACAAGACATACAAAAAAACAGCAAATGATGGTCCATTCAAATGAAGAAATTAATACATTCAAAACTATCAACAATGAAGCCCAGATTTTGGACATACGAGGCACAGATTTTTTTTTGTTTGTAGTGGTCTTAAATACGTCCAAAGTGCTACAGGGAAACCCAAGTAAACACTAAAGAATATCAGGAAAGTGATACATGTACACAATGAGACTATCAATATATAGAAAGTATGAGAAGTAATTAAACAAAAGTACTGGAGCTGAAGAATAAAATAACTGAAATTGAAAATCCTGTAAAGAGTTTCAATGGCAAATTGGAGCTGGCAGAAGAAGGAATCAGTGAACTTGAATATAGAGCAAATGAAATTATCTACTCTGAGGAGCAGAAAGAAAAATAAGGAAGAAAAGTGAACACAGTCTAAGAGACATATGGGACACCATCAAGCATACTGATATACATACAATGGAAGCCTCAGATGAAAAAAAGGAAAAAAAGACAGAAATTTGAAAAACAAATTAATGGCTGAAAACTCCCCAAATTTAATAAAAAACTTAAATATACACATCCAAGAATCTTAATGAACTCCAAACAGAATAAACTCAGAGAGAACTTAACCAAGATACACTGTAAGCACACTATCAAATACCAAGGACAAAGAAAGAATCCTGAAAAGTGCAAGAGAGAAGCAACACATTATGTACAAGGGACCTCAATAAGAGAAAGTATCAATTTCTTATTAGAAATCAGGAAGGCAAGAAGGCAGTGGGATGACATAGTTAAAGTGCTGAAGGGAAAAAAAAAAAAAGTCAACCAAGAAGTCTATATGAAGTAAAATTGTCTTTTTGAAAATGAGGGGGGTTTGAGATATCCTTAGATAACCACAAGCTAAGGTAATTCTTCACCACTAGAAAGGTCCTGTAAAAATGCTAAAAGGAGTAATTCAGGTTGAAAGGCAAGAACACTCAAGAGTAGATTGAAGCCACAAGAAGAAATAAAGATTTCTGGTAAAGGTAACTACATGGGTAAATATAAATGCCAGTCCTATTTTGTTTTTTATTTGTAATTCTACTTTTTACTTATTAGATGATCTAAAATACAAATGCATAAAAACTAATAAGAAGTCTATAGTATTAGACACACAATATATAAAGATGTAATTTGTGACAAGAACAATAAAAAGGTGAGAGGGACAGAGGATCATAGGAACATAGTATGTGTATACTCTGGAATTTAAGTTGGTATCAACAAATGATATTGTTATAGATTTCGATTGTTATATGGTAGTAAAATTTCAAATACAAAGAAAATACCTGAAAAATAAACACAGAAGAAATTGAGAATGAATTCTAAATGGTTCATAACAAAAGATAAAATATATACAAAAGTAGTTAGTAATGGAAGAACTGAGAGACCAAAAAATGTGTAAGAATTAAAACACCAAATAGCAAAGTGGCAGGATTAAGTTCTGAATTTTCAGTTGTTAATTTCAAGGTAAATAGGTTAAACTCTCCAGTTAAAAGGAAGTGTTTGTTGGAATAGATAAAAAAGCATGACCCATCTCTATTTTGTTTACAGGAGATTCACTTTAAATTCAAGGACACAAGTAGACTGGAAATGAAAGGATGGAAAAAGATATATTCCATGCAAATGGAAAGCAAAACTTAGCTATACTAATATCAGACAAAATAGAGTTAAATTAAATATCTGCTACAAAATTATGAAGTCATAATCTATTGATAAAAGGGTTAATTAATAAAGAAGATATAAAAACTATACATATATACACATCTTAAATCAATGCTCCCAAATATATGACAAAAAAAACAAATTTGAAGGAAGATATAGATGGTTCTACAATAGTAGCAGGAGAGTTGAATATTCTACTTATGATAATGGATGGAAAATATAGACAGAAGATCAATGAGGAAATAGAGGTTTGAATGATAGTATGAAATAACTAAGCCTAGCAGACTAATATAGAATACTTCACCCAACAACAGCAGAATACACATTCTTCTCAAGTGCACATGGTTCATTCTCTAGAATAGACCATATGTTAGGTCTCAGAACAAGTCTCAATAAATTTTAAAACATTGGAATCTTTCAAAACGTTATCTCTGACAAAAATAGAATAAAGCTAGAACTCAATTACAGCAGGTGGACTGGAAAATTCACAAATATGTTGAAATTAAACAATACACTCTTAAGCAATCAATGGAACAAAAACAAATTAAAGGAAATTAAGAATTAACTTGACAATGAATGAAAACAACAACACTACATATCAAAACAATTTTAGAGCTGAGTTAAATAAAATAGAGGATAGAAAAGATATTAGAGAATCAATGAAACCAAAACTTGATTTTTTAAACGATCAATACAATTGACAAACCATTGACTATAATGACAAAGAATAAAATGAGAGAGGATGTAAATAACTAAAATCAGAAATAAAATGGAGGAAATTACTACTGACCTTACAGAAATAAAAAGCATCATAAGAGGATATTAAGAAAAAATTGTGCAGCATCTAATTAGATAAACTAGATGAAATGAACAAATTCCTAAAAAAACACAAATTACTTATACTGACTCAAGAAGAAATAGATCTCAACAGACCAGTTAAATATAAAGAGATTAATTCAGTGATGAAAAACCTCCCAACTAGGAAAAGCCTAAGAACAAATGGCTACACATGTGAATTTTACAAAACATTCAAGGAATAACTAACACCAATCTTACTCAAACTCTTCCAAAAAGTTGAAGAGGCGGGAACACTTCCTAACTCATTCTATGAGACCAGTATCATCCTAACACCAAAGCCAGATACAGATATCACAAGAAAAAACAATTACAGATCAATATCTCATTTGAATACAGATACAAAATATTCACAAATCAAATCAAGCAGCACATTAAAAGGAATATACACCACAATCATGTGGTATTTATCCTAAGAATGTAGCAGTGGTTCAAATGTTCAAATAAGAAAGTCAATTAATATAATACACCATATTAATAGACTGCATGAGGACTGAAAAAAAAAAAGACCATCTAAATAGACACAGAAAAGTTATTTGACAAAATCCAGTGCCCTTTCTTGAGAAAAAACTTTCAGAAAACTAGGAATAGAAGGAAACTTCCTCAACAAGATAAAGGGCATATATGAAAAACAAACAAACAAAAAACAAAACTTGTGTAGCTAATATCACAGTGGGAGAACACTGAAAGTTTTTCCCCTAAGATCAGGAATAAGAGAAGGATGCCCACTTTTACCACTGCTATTCAACATTTTTTTAGAAGTTCTAGCCAGAGCAAGAAGGCAAAGAAAGTAAACAAAATAACTCCAAATTGGAATGAAGAAGTAAAACTATTCCTCTTTATAGAAGACATTATCATATATAGGGAAAATTCCAAAGAATCTGTTAGAAAGCTAGTATAGCTACTAAATGATTTAAGCAAAGCAGCAGGGTATAAGATCAATACACAAAAATCAGTGGTGTTTCTGTACACAAGGAATGAAGAATCCAAAAAGAAATCAAGAAAAAAAAAAACAAAAACCCAGTTACATATGTAACAAAAAAATTAAAATATCTAGGAATCAATTTAACAAAGGATGCAAAGGATTTGCACTTGGAAAACTACAAAACATTGAGGAAAGTATTTAAAGTAGACCTAAAAAAAATGGAAAGACTTTCCAACTTCATGGATTGAGTGACTTAATATTAAGCTGTCAATTCTACCCAAATCCATTTATATATTCAATGCAATGCTTATCAAAATTCCAAAAGCCTTATTCACAGAAACAGAAAAGCCAATCATCAATTTCATATGGAAGGGGGAGGAACCCTAAAGAGTCAAACCCTCTTGAGCAAGAACAACATTGTTGGAGACTCACACTTACCAATATCAAATTTTACTACAAAGTTACATTAATCAAAACAATGTGGTACTGGCACAAGGATAAACATATAAACCCAAAGCATCAAGTTGAGAGTTCAGTAATAAGCCCTCACATCTATGGCCAATTAATTTTAAATAAAGTTCACAACTCCACTCAATGGGGAAAAAAATAGTCTCTTCAACAAATAGTGCTGGGAAAATTGGATATCCACAAGTAAAAGAATGAATGTGGAACCCTACCTCATATCATAATACAATATTTAATTCTAAATATATCAATGACCTAAACATAAGACCTAAGTTAAAAAACTTTTAGAACTTTTAGAAGACAACATATAGGAATACTTTCAGGATCTTATTTTTAAGACAATGAATACTTAGAAATTAAACCAAACAACAAAAGAAAAATATATAAATAGGACTTCATAGAAATTAAAACATTTTGTTCATCAAAGGATATTGTGGTAGTTTGAGTCTTTAGTGGACCTAGAAAATTATGGTCATAAATTGGTCCATTCCTGTGGGTGTGAACCTATTGTGAATCTTTAATTAGATTAGATCGGATAATGGTCATTTGATTAGATTACTACAGTAAGCCATAGCCCAGGGTGGGGTTTAACCCTTTAAAAGAGTCCTTTTTAAATGGAATGAATATACAGTGAAAAAGGCTGCAGACAAAGAGAGAAAACCCCAGAGGCTGAAATAGAGGGTCCAGAAGGTCAAAGGCTGGAATCAAGAGAACACAGGAACAGAGAAGAAGCCACTAAAGTCAGAAGCTGAAAGCATTGAGTCCCAGAGGAGAGGGAGGAGATGAGCAGATGCTCTTATGTGCCTGATTGTCCATAGTTGCAGCTTGGGGAAAAAGCATCTCCTGATGATGCCTTGATTTGGACACTTTAAACCTTTAAACTAAAACAGACAATGGTACCAGGAGATGGGATGCTGCTATGCAAATACCAAAAACTGTTAAAACGGCTTTTAAAATGGGTAAGGAGAAGACTCAGGAAGAATTTCGATGTGCTTGATAAAAAAGGCCTCAATTGCTTTGAAAAGACTATTGATAGAAATGTGGATGCTTAAATATACTTCTGATGATGGCTTAGATAGAAATGATGAATGTGTCACGGCAAACTGGATGTAAGGGGATCCTTTCCCTTAAAGTGATGGAGAACTTGGCAAAACTGTGCTCTGATGTTAGATGGAAGGCAGAATTTGATATTGATGAGCTAGGATATTCAGTTGAGTAGATTTCCAAACTAAACGTAGAAAGTAAGGCCTGGCTTCTCCTTGCAGCTTATAGCAAAATGTGAGAAGAAAGGGATAAGCTGAAAAGTGAACTCCTAAGCACAAAGAAATCAGAAATTTATGGTTTGGGAAATTCCAAGCTTCTGGCAAACAAGTCCCCAGAGAATAGTGCTCCATGTGAGCATGTAAAGAAAATAGAACCAGCCAGTTATTTCACTGTAGGTCAGAATTGGAAATGCAGTTATCCAGAAAGGATTTGTGGAAGCCTTTTTGTTTGATGGTTGAGACCCCTGTGAACTGCATGCAAAACCAACAACCTTTTTAAGAGATCTGTATGAACAAAAGTACTGTCAGCCTGGACTAAAAGGTCCAGAAAATGGAGAGATTAAAGGGAAAATGACTTCAAAGGCAAAACCATAGAATTGAGGTCTAGATTAAAACATCTTCTTGGGCCAAGAGAAGAACCCCACCCATGCGTGGGGAAAGGATAAGTTTGCCCCAGCATTTGGAGAAGGTGGGCCTTCCACCCTGTTGTTCAGGTAGAGTGCTGCCATCCTAGGCGTTAGCAAGGAAGGAGCACATTGCCCAGGGGTCAGGGAGACTTAGATCACCACCCCACTATTTTGAGGGGGTTTGGCTTGTGCCCCTGAGATTGGGGAGAGTGTGGCCATCAACCCAGTGTTCTTGGGAGGTGAGGCCTAGAGTCTGGTGGCCACCCAGATGGTTGAAGAGGGTGGAGCTGAGGACATGGCCACTGGGCAAGTCTGTGACAGGGAAGAGACTTCCACAACATGAGGCCCTGAGGAGAAGAAACCATCATCATATAGATGACCCTCAGACTTTGAAATCTAATGGAGTATGCCCTGCTGGTTTGGGGAAAATTTTGGGAACTCTGACCCCAGTTTTCTGTCACATTTCTCCCGATGGTACTGGTAATGTTTATCCTGTGACTGACCCTCCTTTGTGTACTGGAAGCAGATAACTTCTAAGTTTCACAGGTCTACAGCCATAGGGGGATTTTGCCCAAAGACAAACTTCATGCCTTTGGGATTTTGCCTAAAGACAAACTGATTTTGATGAGATTTTGTTCTTCTCATTGTTACTGAAATGATTTAAGGCTTTTGAAATATTGTGATGGAATGAATGTATTTTGCATATGGAAATAACATATATTTTGGGGGTTCTGAGAGTAGAATGTGCTAAATAAGTTTATGTGGACCCCCAAAAATTATGTTCTTAAATTGAACCTTTGTGAACCTTTGATTAGATCACTTCTGTTAAGAATCTTTGATTAGATGGCAGGACTCAGGGTGGGTCTTGGTCTTCTTACTGGAGTCCTATATAAACAGAGGACTGAAAGCAATAGACACACAGAAAAAGGTGGCAGAGGCAGAGAAACCCTGAGAGGCTGAGAGAGAGGTCTTGGAGGCTGGAATCAACAGAGCACAGATGCTCGGGAAGAGGCCCCCAAGTGTCTCAAAGAGGGGAAGCCTGGAGGAGAGGGGAGAGACAAACCATACACCTGATTGTCCACAGCTGAGCTCAGGGAGCAAGTAAGCCTGGAGAAGAAGGCAGAGACCCAGATAAGTTGATGCTACCATGTGTCCAGGATTGCCAACATCTGACCTTTGGTAAGAGAGTATCTCTGATGATGCCTTAATTTGGACACTTTCACAGCTTCAGAACTATAAGCTTTTAACTTAATAAATCCCCTTTATAAAGGCCAGCACATTTCTGGTAGACTGTTCCCAACAGCTTTTAGCAAATTGAAACGAGGATAATAATAATATCTGATGGAAATGTAAAATTTTAAGATGGAATTTATGAGTTTGGTTTACTTGTAAAACAACCAAATATTTATAAACATTCAGAATATTTATTGAAAATTTCAATTCTCATGCAGATGTTTAGCAGCATAAAACACAGACTCTCATTCCTTTTGTTTTTTGTTTTTTATTTCTTTCAAAACCAGAGGACTCTATAAGAGAGAAACTGGTTTCATCTCTATATCATTTTGAGGTCATGGATCTACAATTCCATTATGAATGTCTTCAGCATCACACAATGAATTATATTCTTTCTCTATTAATTTAGTATGCTCTGATAGAAAACTGTTATTTGAATCGTTTAAGTCTTTTCTGGAATATTCCATGTAAGGGATCAAAAAATCCACAAGTAATTATTTATGTTTTTATTTCCCCATTATGAGTTCAGTCTGTGCTACATAAACCTAGAGTGTATTATTTTGCCATTTACATAATTGACATTTAACACAGTTGTTAAATATTCACTTAGAATGTTCACAGTACACTCTCGTCAGCTTGAAAAGTATTGGGCTCCAGGTGCTGCTTGAGGGAATTTTTGTTTTCAATAAAATGTCCTCCAACATGAGCAGCTGTGTTTTCTCAAGAAGTTTCAAATCCATAACACTCAGTTCTTTCTTTCTTACTTACATTCTATATACTCACCGTCAGATGCCACAGTGAGAGAAAGTGAAGGCAAAATATAAAACAGATTGTGATCAACTCAGAGCATTTTCTCCTGAGCTTTTCATAAACTATGTGAACAAAAGAGAACTAGTGGCAGGGCTTATTTTTGTCTCTGTAAGCTACTTCTACTCTTTAAAAATTTTTCCAGTATTGGAAATTTCAAAGATTTTTGAGGGGGGCATTCTTAATTTAGATCAAAGCAGATCAGACCATTTCTTTGAGCCCAATTCAACCAAATGATTAAATATTTATATTGAAATATAAATAAGATCCTAAAAGTGAATTTGCTAATTTATCTTACTTAACAGCCATTACTAAACTAAATCTCATAATCCTCATTGTAGAGATGAGAGCACTTGTATGTATGTCTTCATGTTAAAAAAAAAGGTTTTCTCTCTTCCTCTTATTATCTTGGTGTCCTGCTTATATTTAACATTTTCTCCTTTGATTTTTTTTCCATTTAGTTTGCATTATACAGATAACAGTGACAAATAAATACTGAAATTTTTCAATCTATCCAGTAATAATTTTTATCATAAATTTATTGAGGTGTTCCAGTTAAGGAAATCAGAATAAAGGGATATAGTTATATTTGTTCCATGCCCAGTAAATGGAGTTTGATATTTTTAAAAGCCTCAGAGAACTTAAAAGAACATAGACAGCAAGAAAGAAAAAAACTAAAGTAGTTTTAGAGGTGTAGAACAGATCTATGAATGGTACCTGAGTTAACATACCCAAGGAAGCCTAATCCTAAAGCTGTGGTGTTAGCAATAAAGCAACCCAGTTTGCACCACAGGAACCCAAAGACTCAGAGATTGTTAGCATCTGGTACTTCTCAGAAGGAGGGTGTGAAAGTGAGGCTGAACTAAATTAGAATAATTCGGAAAGTTTTTTTAAGAAACAGGTTGTCCTCTATGGCCCCTGCCACATTCTATACTACAAGGCAATTCTCTTATATTTTGCCATCCAGGACGCTGGAGGTTTTTTTTTTTGTACAAAGGACAAAAGAGAACCTTCTAGTACAATTGAGGGCTTCGGTATTTTATTGAAAAGGGAATGATTAAGTAAAGTTTGTTGATAAGCTTACTGTTGAGAGCGCCAGTTTTGTTTTTCGTTGCTCCCCCAATTTGTTCCTAGAAGTTTGGCAAATGGCTTATAACTCCCAGGAAAGAGATTGAAAAAAGCTTCTATAAGTAATATGCCCTCTCCAAGAATACAAAACCTAAGATAAGGATTGCCCCACCCCCACCCCAGTGCAAGTGCCCAGCAAGAATTTCCTAAAATGAAGCTCACAGTTACCAAGCATTACCTACGGAGCTTCAGATCAGTTTATAGCACCCAATAGTAAATGCAAACATAAGAACAAACATTATTAGACATTTCAGTTAAGACTCTAATATAAATGACAAAGATGAAAAAAACAGTTAAAACAAAAATCAACTTGAAGAAAATAGACAAAAACAACAGCAACAAATAACTTGAAGGAAGCACCCAAGAAATACCACACAAAGAAACTTGAAGGAAACAGACAACAAAAAGAATCTTGAAGGAAGCTGAGTCTACTAGTTAAGAAAACTTGAAAAGAGCGATCATTGTTTTTTATCAACTAAAGAAAGTATTGAAACTGTAAGAAAGGACAAAATGCTATATAAAATAACACTGATAACAAAATAACAAAAAAGTACTCTGAGAAGTGAAAAATATGATACTATAAGTTAAGGAATGAAAGATAAAGTCAAAGAATCATCTAGAAAATAGAGCAAAGAAACTGAAAATTAGGAGAGTAAGGACAACAGTATTAAAGATCCAGTTCAGAAGTTCCAAATATAAAACAATAACAAGAATTCCACAAAGATAAACTAAAATAAAGGAGAGAAGAATATGAAATAAGTAATTTTTAAAAAGATTTATTTTATGTCTTTATTTCTCCTCCCCCCTCCCCATTGTTTGTGCTTGCTGTCTGCTCTCGGTGTCTGTTCGTTGTATGCTCTCTGTGTCTGCTTATCTTCTTTTTAGAAGGCATCGGTAACCAAAGCTGGAACCTCCCATGTGGGATGTAGGCACCCAATCACTTGAACCACCCCCGCTCCTTACTTGCTGTATTTCTCATTGTGATTCCTCATTGTGTTTTCTCATTGTGTCATCTTGTTGTGTCATTCCATTGTGTCATCTTGTTGCGTCATCTCATTGTGTCATCTCATTGCATCATCTTGTTGAATCATCTCAATTGCACCATCTTGCTGCATCATCGCGTCACACCAGCCCATCATGTCAGCTCGCTGTTTTGCTCAGCTTCTTTAGGAGGCATGGGGAACCAAATCTGAGACCTCCCATGTGGAAGACGGGCACCCAATTGCTTGAGCCATATCCACTTCCTGAAATAAGTAATTTTTTAAAATTATGAGAACTAAGAGACATGAGTTTCCAGATTGTAGAAGACCATGGTTTGTCCAGCCAAATAAATGTAAAAAGACCTACATCAGGACTTGTCACCCTGAAATTTTAGAGCACCTGGAGTAAAAAGCTTTCAGAGAAATAATAATATGAGGTTTTTATTTATAATGAATCCTTAGACAGAATGGCATGAGACTTCTCAACAACAACCCAGAAAGTGAAAGAAATTCTGAGGGAAAATAATATACAATCTAGATATATGTATCCAACCAGTTTATCTACCAGATGTTAAGGTAAAATAAGGACATTCTGTGTATGCAAAATCTCAAAAAATTACCTGTGTTCCTTCTCCCAGATGCTGAGAAAAAATTTTGAGGGTAAATTGTTTAGTTTTTGTTTATCTAATAATCTTCTTAAACTGCAGAGAAACAAAACATTACTTATATAAAACAAGCTATTCCCTTATCCATAAACTTTATCTAAAATTATCATTATATAGTTCAGAAATACCAGTAAATGATAGAAAAAACTGACCCAGTTTAAAGAAAATGCTGCCCATGAAGAAGGAAACATAAACAGTGTGGGGGAGAATTGGCAACAAAATTGGTGGCGTGTTCACCAAAATGAAGAAAGAACAGAATTTTCTCAGATTGAAGGGTGTACTTTAATTTAGGGAAAACTGATACAAAATCATCAGTGCTGAGACATAACTATTGAATTTCAAGGGTAATGAACTTTTCAAATATTTAGAGAGATAAATAAGGGGAGTCAGGCCTCAATGTTCTCTAGAGTCAAAATGATCCATAGTAAATACCAGAAGAAAATGGGGCAATGACTTTTAAATTCTGAAAAGTGTGCATGTCCAAAATTTGATAAGGGAAAAAGGCAGACATTTCCAACCTAAGAAGTACTTTTAGATATAACTGCTAGGGAATTCCAGGAATCCAAATTAAAAGTGGTAAGCCATGATAAAAGACCAATGAACTGCATTAAATTAATTCACTTATAAAATTATAGGAAATGTTACACAAATTGAATGTTATACACATTATGTACATAAAAATCATAATATAAACTAACAAAAATTGGCAGGCAGTATGAAAAGATAGTAGAAAATGGGATGCTATTAATTTTCTCAACTTTCTTGGTGGAAAACCAAGAACTATTGAATAAACTTGAAAAGGCAAAGGATAAATATGTAAGTATGTTCTATATTGTTATAAAAGTAATGTTAGAAAAAAATCTACGTGGTGAAATCTAAGAGGTAAAGGAGGGAGGAAGGATGGAAGAAAGTGAGTGAGCTACTCTCCTTTTCCTTATAACTAGAATAATTTTTACTGCATAATATTGCTAAAATCAGGGAAGAGGTGCTTATATATTTATATCTGCATCTACAAATATATCAATCAACACAGATAATAACAGTGTGAGTAACCAATAACCCACAATCAAAATGTACCTATATATTTATCCATCTATTATATTGTTTTATCTGTATATACTGGTAGGAAAATTAAAACATTTGTTTGGAGGAATGAAGCAAAACTAACAGTTCTTATTTAGAGGAGAGGAAATGATGAGTGAAATAGCTTTTAATTTTTATTTAATACTTTCCTGTAATGTTGGGATATTTTAAACATAAGCATTAATAGAAATTTTAAATTATCAATATATGTTTATTACTGCTGGAATTCTCAATCCGTATTTGTTAGCGTTTCTTGGCTACTTGTAACAAAAAAAACTAAAACAAAATCAAACAAACAAAAATTAATAATGGCTTAGGTTAGTTTTTCTCTTGTGGCGTGTTAGTCAAGACTTTAGTTTTTAGGAAACTAAGCTCATTTTAGATTGCTATTCCAAGATAATATTTTCAGATTTGGCCTTCATGCCTAAATTCCAGATCACAAAAGGAATAAAGAAGGGACTGACACTTCCCTTTTAAGGATACTTCTCAAAATACCACCAAAAAAAAGTATTTTACTTCTTAATGGTCAAAAATTAGTAGCCCTTAATTTCAAGGGAGGGATTGGGAAATAGAATTCTTACCAGAATACTTTGCTCCCTTATATATGTATGCATATATGTATGTTTGTATTTTTCACTTACTAAGGAGGAAGGGAACTTGGAGTTGAAAACTAAGGCCTTATCATTTATTTTTTTTTAATGAACTTACAGACTTCAAAAATATTCTTTTTAAATATACAGTAAAATGCATAGACAGATGTTTATAGTATATTGTTCAGAGAAAAAGAAAACATATTAACTATATCTCTATTGTGCATATTACATAAAAACCATCTCTGTAGTTAAACAATGGCTGAAATGTAAAAATGGTTCAAGTAAACCATTGAAGTGATGAGGTGTGAATGTATTTTTTTCTTTTCTTTCAATTAAACTTATTGTAATACAAAAACTATTTTTAACATTTGGTCTCAAGCAGTTGAAGTGGGAAAAGAAAAACTCTAAAATTTCATATTTTGACCTTTGTAAATTAGTAAATAAGATTTTGGAGGTAGTTATGATTAGAACAACTTGGGCCCTTGGACAACTGAGGGTCTTCAAATGAGCCAAGGAAAGAATATTTCACATTGTACACTCTTCTTTATTTCATTTTGTTGTTTTAAATTTTGCCCTGTATTGATGAGCAGTTGATATTTTAGAGGGAGTTTAGGAAGATCATACAAATCATATTAGCTCTTACAAGATTGTTGATAAATTATTTATTTAAATTATCAATAAATGGAGGTCTTTCTAACTATATAAACCAAATATAGTTCTTCTTTCTTACTGGCTAGGAATGAAACTTCTAGAATTTACCAGAATCTACCTTTCCCATTATATAAGAATGGAAGTCATTACCATTGTTCACCAATATCTGGCCCTGCTCACTTTCTGGGCAATGTGAGGATTTATACTTCCTTTCCCTTGAAGTGGGACTTGGCCATATAACAAGTTTTGACCCATGATAAACAGTGGAAGCCATGTACCTTTCCTTCTACCTGAACTTAATTGCTGGAGATGCTACAGTCTCACTTCCCCTGCTGCGGTGACTGTGAAAGAAACATCATAGAGTGACTCTGATGGGAAAAGCTCCCAGCATCCCTACTGGGCTGTGTATCTAGTGAAAAATAAACCTTTGTTGTATTTAGCCACAGAGATTTAGGGATTACTTGTTCCCACGCATAACCCAATCTATCCTGATACAAGAATCTTAACATATAAATCAACAACTATGTTGAATATAAAGTTTGACAAGCCTGCAGCGACTGTTTGCTTTCCTGCATACTAAATTTCAAATTATCTATAGCAGTAGCCAAATCAGAGTTAGGTTTTTTTTCTTTGCTTTCCCCCACAAAGGAAGAATCCTGAATTTTAGAATTTTAAAGAGATTTATGAATTCCCCTTATTATACAATCTTGAACACTACTTTCATTAAATTCATTGGCTTCTATGGTATAAAGTATTATGAAACAAGCTTAAGACAGAAAATGTCAACCATGATTTGCATTTTTTAATCTTACTAGTCTTCTTGGATACTTGAACTTTAGCAACAGGAGTTAGAGGGGTCACTTCTAGTTTTAAACAACTATGCATGTATATGCATAAGTGTATGTGTATGTATATATATTTGCATACACTTGAGGTCTAATTAAAATAATAAAATGCACAGATTTTAGATATTTGGCTTGTTGAGTTCTGATACTTGTTTAATTATGTGCTCACCATTCAAAACAAGATAAAGAATATTTATCACCCCATTGTATTTCCTTTTGCCTCTTTCTGGTCTATGTCCCTCCCTCACCTTCAGGAAAACACTTTTGAATTTTTCTTACAATACATTAACTTTTTTTCTGTTCTTGAATATCATATAAATTGAACTATAGAATGGACTTTTTTTGCCTGGCTCTTTTTTGTTTGTTTGTTTGTTTAGCATAATGTTTTTCAATGATCTATATTGTTGCATTTTAGTTCATTCATTTTGATTGTTGAGCAATACTCTATTGTATGGATGTATCATACTTTGTTTAACTTTGCTCCAGTTTACGGACATATGGAGTGATTTCTAGCTTTTAGTCATTATGAAAAATGCTGCTAAAATATTTTTGTACAAATGGGAAAATATAATTTCACATATTTTGGTTCAGTATCTAAGTGTGGAATTGGTGGATCATAGTATGGAGTTATATTGAACTGCAAACAGTTCTGCAAAGTGTTTGTACTGTTGTATACACCCATGAGCAATGTTTTAGAATTCCAATTGATGCACATGCTTGACAACATTTTGTATTGCTAGTATTTTTGGTTTTAACCATTCTGGAGGTATAGTTTCTCATGGTTATTTAATTTTGCATTTTCTTGATGAATAAAAGTATTGAGCAACCATATATCTATTGTCAATTTACTTACCTTTTGTCAAGTGTCACTTTAAGTCTTTTGCAAAATTATTACTTGGTTATCCATGTTTTTATTGTTTATTTGCAGGTATGTACATTTATATGTCTTATATGTATATCCCCTACATATATATGTGTGTGTACATATATATACACACACATATATATACAAGTTCTTTTTCCAATCTACATATGTGAATATATTTCAGAATATGACATATCCTTTAATTTGGCTTCTAATGAGAAAATTTTAAAAATTTCAGTGAAGTATAATTTCTTTAATGACTAGTGATTTTTGTGTCCTGTCCAATAATTATCTACCTCTTAAATAGCTCAAAATTAAGATACATTTCCTAATCTTATTTATCAATTTTTACTTGAATAATGGGTAAATTATGTGGGATCGCTGCCAAACCACATTCTTTTATGATAAGTGTTAATAGTAAGAAGTGCCAGGAAATTAAAATATAAGCTATACTTTTTTTTATAAGCAATTTACCTGATATTTTCTTTTCAAAGCAAATTTACTCTTAGAATTTTAATGCCAAAATTATTTTCAAGATTAATTTCAAAATGACAGAAGTCACTGATGAATTTCTATATAAGCTTTCTTTTTTGTGGCTGTTGAACAAGAAAGTAGAAAATAAATTACCTTAAGGCAATCTAATTCCATTCATTTCATATAAAGTTTTTATAGAATTTGTCGAATATAATGTTGGCAATTAGCATAACCAGGAAGATACTTTGTAATCTAAATACAAATTTATAAGTACTAAATCTTACTGTTATAAATGTGGCTCAAATATAATGTAAGAAGAAAAACTCAGGATTATAATCTGAATTATTTTTCAGTACAGATTCCTTAATTCTATTTTCTCAATAACCTGTACAAGTAAGCAGTCTCTTTTTTGTTTGTTTGTTTTTCCAGTTTTTTTACTTTTTAGAAGATACTTCGAGAATATATAGGGAATTCCCATATGCTCCGCTCCCACACCTCCCACATTTTCTCACATTAGCAACATCTTTCATCAGTGTGGTACATTCATTGCAATTGATTAACACATTTTAAAGCATTGCCACTAAGCATGGATTATAGTTTACATTGTAGTTTACACTCTCTCCCATTTGACTCTGTAGGTTATGGCCAGATATATAATGTCCTGTATCTGTCATTTTCATGTCATTCAGATGATTCTCAAGTCCTGAAAATGCCCCCCTATTACACCTGTTTTTCCCTCTCTCTAACCCCAGAACATCGATAGGTCATTGCCTCCACAACAATGGTATTTCTTGCATTGCTAGAATCACAATAAGTCTGTAGTATAATACTAGTAAGTTTATTTTAGTCCATAGTTCATTTCCCAATCCTGAGGACTCTGGGATGGTGATGCCAACTCCACCATTAATTGAGGGGGGCTTCGATCCCGTACATCCGATGGATGGGACTCTCTTGCTTGCAGTTGTAGGCACTCTTGTTCCTTGGTATGTTGTTTGTGCATCATCTCCTCCCCGTTAGTTGTCCTGGGTAAGTCCATTGAACTGGAGAGTAAGTGTTGCAACTCCGTTGAGATTCAGGGTTAAGCTGGCACATGGACAACGCAAAGATTTAAATCTCTGGGGTGTATACCTACCAACTTTAGTACTAATTATAGGTTCAAATAGAAGGACAGAAGAGTCATGTGTAGGCAAAACACTGCTGAGTCTAACTCATTCACACTGGAGAGCATAAATACCAGATTAGGGCCCACTGGAAAGAGGCCAAACTCCTGAGCTGTCTGCCCTGACTATAGTGTCTGGATATCTCCATATCCCTGAGAAGCTTTGCTATTTGGGGTGGTATCTACTTTGGCTGTCAATGAGATACTGTTGAGATGTGCCTAAGACCTACCTCTGGTATGGCCTCCCAACTCACTTTGAAGTCTCTTAGCCATACAAACTCATTTGTCTTTAGCTTTTCCCCCTTTTGGTCAAGGTGTTTTGTTTTTGTTTTTGTTTTTGATTTTTTCCAGATGCACTTCTTGTTGGTACTTGGTAGCAATCCCTTGATGCTAAGGAGGCTCAACCCAGGGAGTCATGTCCTATGCTGTGGGGAAGATATTGTTTTTATATGCTGAGTTTGGCTTAGAGAGAGGCCACATTTGAGAAACAAGGAGGCTCCCCATAGATAACTCTTAGGCACCCTATGTCACTAGGCTAAGTTTCAATTTCAGGAGCAAAGGCTCATAAGCATAGTCATCAATATCAAGGGCCTTTCAATGGTCCATCCTCTATCACAAGTTATTGCCCCTGTGCTTGGGGCATTCTTGTTGTTCCATTAGAGAATGCAGCAGAGCTTCCCCAGATGGGAATTTGATATTCTTTTGGTTATTTTGTGAATTTCCACCCATTGTGACAATGCCCTATGAACATTTGAACACATTTATATGCCTTATATGTATATCCAGATGAACTTCCTCCATGTATCACCCTGCACTGACATCCCACACCAATGATCCTCCCCTGCCACAGTTGTAACCTTACTGTGATCTAAAAGTTCTTCAAAAATGAAGCCAATAAAATAGTCACATACAATTAATACGAAAATGAAATAGTAATGGTAGTTTTATATATAAGAAGTAAAATAAAGAAAAAATTAATAAAAAATAAAAATAGAATATTTTTTTAAAATTAGAATATTAAAAAATAATGAAAAAATATTTGAAGAAAAAAAACTTTTTTTTTACATTTTGCCTTTCATCACTATAAGACTGTTGCCTTGTATGCACAGTGACATTTTCCTACATTTATTTCCCCAGTGTCTTTTTTTTTTTTCCACTTTTCCTTCAAAGAAGTTTTAGGTCACAGTAGAGTTATATACAGAATACAGGGGATTCCCATATACCCAACATCTTCCCCTTTCCCCCTTTTCCCCATCAATAACATTTTATATGTGGATGCTACATTTTTTACAATTGATGCATAAACATTGAAACATAGCTACTAACCATGGTCAATGGTTCACATTATGGTTTGCATTTTGGATTATATACTTTTATAAGATCTGATAAAATTTAACATTGCTTGTATCCACCTTTGCAAGATCATGCAGAACACTTCCATCACCCCCAAAATGTTCCCTGTTCCATCTATTTTATTCCTTCCTCTCCTCCCCTTCGGTCCCATGGTGACCACCAGTCTTCACTCCTTGAAGGACAAGATTCATAGTTACTTGGATCTTCACTGAGGACTTGACACACTGGTCTGTCTCCCCTATTAGGCACCACTGATGCTCTCAAGTGACTCCCGTCCATCTGATTGAGAACGTAGCGGGCCTCCTAGGCTAGGAGTCCAACAACTTCCAGCTCATTATGTGGGTCTCTACTCACTGATACAACACATTATGTCAAAGTGATCACTCACATGCTCCCTAGAAGCCTGTCCCAGGTGTGCCCTGGCCCGAATGCCCCCCATCCAACACCCTAAACCAGTAACCCTTACTTGTCATATTACCAAATGAGGATTCCCAACACTGTAATTTCAACCATGTATCTGCTGATCCTCAGTGTTCACCTGCTCCCTCCCCCAAACCTCCCCCCAGTTCCATGGACAATCCAACTCACCCTCCTCACCCTGTGCCTCTGTTAAACCTGCACCACCCAACTCAATATTATCACTATACCCTTGTCATGTCTCTTCACTGCACAACCACACATTTCCACCTTGTCATAGATTTCACCCTTATGAGTGTTAGCTCACAGCCTATTTCTCCCATTCAATTTCTTGTAAATTTATCTTCCAGACTCTAGCTCTTTGAGTGTGCTCTGTTTGCTTAATTTATATCAGTAAGATCATGTTATATTTTCCTTGGCTTGCTTTACTCAACACAAGGTCCTCAAGGTTCATCCATGTTGTCCCATATGTTAGTACTGTATCCCTTCTTACTGCTGAGCAATATTCCATTGTATGTATATACCACATTTTGTTTATCCATTCATCAGTTCAAGAGCATTTGGGTTGATTCCAACTTTTGGCCATAGTGAATAATGCCACTATGAACATTGGTGTGCATATATCTGTTCGTGTCCATGCAGTCAATTCTTCTGGGTATATACCCAGCAGTAGAATTGCTGTATCATATGGCAGATCTATAGTTAGCTTTTTGAGGAACCACCAAACTGTCCTTCACAATGGCTGGACCATTCAACATTCCCACCAGGAGTGCATGAGAGTTTCTGTTTCTCTGCATCCTCTCCAACATTTGTAGTCCTCTGTTTTTTAATAGCCTCCAGTCTGATGGGTGTAGAGATGGTATCTCATTGTAGTTTTGATTTGCATTTCCCTAATAGCTAGTGATGTTGAGCATCTTTTCATGTGCTTTTTAGCCATTTATATTTCTTCTTTGGAGAAGTGTCTATTCAAATCACTTGCCCATTTTGTATGTGGGTTGTTTGTCTTTTTATTTTTGAGGTATAGGATTTCTTTATATATGCTAGATAATAGACTCCTATCAGATATATGGTTACCAAATATTTTCTCTCATTGGGTAGGCTGCCTTTTCACTTTTTTGACAAACTCCTTTGAGGTGCAAAAATTTTTAATTTAGAGAAGGTAACATTTATCTACTTTTTTTTCACTGCTTGTTCTTTGGGTGTGAAGTTCATGAACAAATTTCCTATTACAAGGTCCTGTAGAAGTTTCCCTACATTACCTTCCAAGGTTTTTATGGTCTTTGATCCATCTTGAGTTGATTTTTGTATAAGGTGTGAGATGGTGATCCTCTCTCATTCTTTTGGATATGGATATCCAGTTATACAAGCACCATTTGATGAAGAGGGCTTTATCTCCCTGTTGAGTGGGCTTGGTGACATTGTTGAATATCAGATGACTATATATGTGAGAATCTATATCAAAACTCTCAATTCAGTTCCACTGGTCAGTATGACTATCCTTGTGCCAATACTATGCAGTTTTGACCACTGTAGCTTTGTAGCATGTTTTAATGTCAATTAGTGTGATTCCTCCAATTTCACTTTTCTTTTTCAATATGTCTTTGGCTATTCAGGGCCTCTTGCCCTTCCAAGTAAATTTCATAGTTAATTTTTCCAATTCAGTAAAAATGCTGTGTTGATTTTTATTAGGATTGTGTTAAATCTGTATATCATTTTGGGTAGGATAGACATCTTAATGATGTTTAGTCTTCCTATCCATGAACGGGAAATATTCTTCCATTTTTTAAAGTCTTCTTTGATTTCCTTTAACAGTGTTGTATAGTTTTCTGTGTATAAGTCATTTACATCTTTAGTTAAATTTATTCCCAGGTATTTGATTCTTCTAGTTGCTATTACAATAGCAACTAGATATGATATTTTTTCCATGATTTCCTGCTCAGATTGCTCATTATTGGTATACAGAAATGATACTGATTTTTGTGCATTCATCTTATAACCTGTGACTTTACTGAACTCATTTATAAGCTCTAGAAGCTTTGTTGTACATTTCTTAGGGCTTTCTATGTATAGGATCATGTCATCTACAAATAGTGAAGTTTTTACTTCTTCCTTTCCAATGTGGATGCCTTTTATATCTTTTTCTTGCCTAAGTGCTTGAACAAGTACTTCTAACACAATGTTAAATAGAAGCGGTGATAGTGGGCATCCTTGTCTAATTCCTGATCTTAGAAGGAAAGCTTTTAGGATTTCACCATTGTCTATGATGTTCGCTGTTGTTTTTTCATATATAACCTTTATCATGTTGAGGAAGTTTCCTTCCATCCCTATCTTTTGTAGTGTTTTTATCAGGAAACAGTGTGTTATTTTGTTGAATGCTTTTTCTGCATGTATAGAGATGATTATGTGATTTTTTTCTTTCAATCTGTTTATGTAGTGTATAACATTGATTGTTTTTCTTACATTGAAACATCCTTTCATACCAGGGAAGAAGCCCACTTGGTTATATTGTGTAATTCATTTGATATGTTGTTGAATAAAATTAGCAAGTATTTTGTTGAGGATTTTAGCACCTAGGTTTGTTAGGGAGATTGGTCTATAGTTTTACTTTCTTGTGGTATCTTTTTTTGGCTTTGGTATTAGGGTGATGTTGGCACCAAAGAATGAGTTTAGGAAATGTTCCTTCCACTTCTATATTTTGGAAGAGTTTAAGCAGGATTGGTGTTAGTTCTTTCTGTAATGTTTAGAGAATATACCTTTGAAGCCATCTGGTCCTGGGCTCTTCTTAGTTGAGAGGTTTTTGATGACTGATTCTATCTCACTACTTGTGATTGGTCTGTTGAGCACATCAATTTCTTCTTTCATCAATGTAGGCTACTTGTGTGTTTCTAGGAATTTGTCCATTTCCTCTAAATTATCCATCTTGTTGGCATATAATTTTTCAAAGTACCCTTTTACAATACACTTTATTTCTGTTGGGTCAGTTATTTTGTGTATTTGCATCTTCTCTCTTTTTTTCTTTGTTAGCCCAGCTAGTGGTTTTTCAATTTTATTAATCTTCTCGAAGAACCAGGTTTTGGTTTTGTTTATTTTGTCTACTGTTTTCTTTCTTTTTTTTTTTTTAATTTCATTTAATTCTGCTGTAAT
>JAQZBX010021883.1:0-23090 GCA_029593785.1 Cabassous unicinctus
CCCAGGATGTGTATATCCATTGCAGGTGATGTGCCACACTAAGGAAAGAGGTTTATGTGGGATGTTATGGGACGTATGGGAGGTGGAGATGATGGGAATCCCTGTAATTTTTGTGTATCATCTATGTAATCTAAGCATCTTTTAAAATATATATGAAAAAAAATTACTTCAGAATGAAAATCGGTTCACTGAGAGCAACATCATTTTTTTGCAGCAGCAGCAGATGGGAGAAGGAATGTAGAATGGGGAGTGAAAAGAAGAATGGAGAAAGAGCAATGGCTTCATTTACTATTTTAATTTTTATTATAGAAGGGAAAATTAATTATTATATAGTATTTATTTGAAATATCTCCTCTGTGTTATGTCAAAGTATGAATTGTACTTATTATCATGATCTAGGGTCTAATCTCAGCAATAACTGCATTAATTTGGCTAAAGTTAACATTGTATGGGTCAATATTGAAGATGTTTTTAAATTTAAATATGGGAAGATATTCATTCATTCATTTATTCAACAGATATTTATTGAGTTCCAACTGCAAGCGGTTCTAGATCTTAGTGAAACATACGTGACCCAAAAAGAAAAAACTCTCTTTCTCAAAGCTTACAGTCTATTAGAAGAGGAAGACAAAAATACAATAAATAAATGTGATATTGTATAACAGAAGATGATAAGGGCTATTAAAAATACAGAGTAGATGGAGAGGGGTGAATACACAGAATAGGATTCAGTAGGAAGGCAAGACACAGGATAGCCATGAAACATGGAATAACAAGGATACAAGCCAAAGAGTACATGTGAAGGGATTGAGGCAGGAGATGTTTTATTGTGTTCAGAGAAGGGTAAGGAGCCCAGTGTGACTGGAGCTGAATGAGCAAGGGGAGAATAGGTCAGGAAAGTCATGGTAATCCAGAACAGGTAAAATCTTGGAAGCTATTGTAAGGACTTTGGCTTTTCCTCTAATGAAGTGGTGAACCATTGCAAGATTTTGAGGAAAGTTGGGATTTGTTCCCATTTCTGAGTTATTACAATCTTGTTACTTTAATTAGAAAACCAAATTTCTATCATCTTCTTTCAGATATCCAGATGCATTTATCAAAATCACCACTTTTCTAGAAGGCAGTGGTCTGAAAATTTTTTGAATAAGTACAGTAAGTATAGAAAGCCAACTTAATGTCAGCAAAACAGTTAAACTGCTGAAGAGTTAATATAATTAGAATAATTTCACCATACCTAGGCAAAATCAACATGGAAAATTAAATGGAAAATAGAAGCAATAATTGTTGAGAAAATTTTGCAAAATTCTGTTCATCAAATTTTGTTGAAATGCAAAAGTTTGGGTAGATGTCATTCAGTATTAGATTTTTCTTGTTCTGAAAAATGTTTTATTTATTCTTGAAAAGTATAATCACAGTCCATAATGAGAAATTAGTAGTTCAAATAGAAAAAAAATGCGTTTGAATTTGAGTATATGATGGATATGAATCTATATTAGTCATCATAATTTGGTCTGAATAGTGTTTTATTTTATAGTATTTCAAGTGTTTGATTTACATATGCATGAAGCAGTTGAGCCAATAACATTGGATCATATATCTAATAATAATCATATAACTAATTTTTAGGATTAAATGAACTATTTAACAATACAAACCTCCCTGTCAAGGAGAAAGACAAGATGGGAAAAAATTGAAAAGTAAGAAGAAAAGCTCCTTAAAATGTGTAAGCCTTTGCACAAATTTGGTCTACAGCAGCACCCACTTTGCCGAGGTGATATTTTAGATTCTAATCTTAATCCCTCAAGGACTTCCTTATGAGGGATCATCCTGAAGAAGAAAACTAATATGGAAGATTAAAGAAAGGAAAAATAAAATATGATTTAGTATTTTTCCACAATACTGAATTAATAGCTTTTCATTATTCTGTGTTAGGGAAAATTGAAAATTGAAGTAGTTTACTGTGAGTAAAGTTATTCCAGAAGCCACCTGACAATCTGGCATAATTAAACCTTAATTGTGGTAATAATGTGGATTGTTTGGTTAGACAATGTCAACAGAATTCAAATCAACAAGTAAATTGAAATGTAAAACTCTTTTAAAATCTAGTTAAAAGTCTGAACTGTACTGGGCCTTTAAGATGAAATGATTTATCTTATAAAATGGAAAGATTTAAGGGCAAGTGCATAGATCGAAGCTTAGACATAACAAGTATGCCTTAAATGTTGTGTTCCTTTTGCTTTGATCCATCATTTTAAAATGAGAACTGCTCCTTATAAAATTAACAGTAACTACCTCACAGAGTTCTTATGATGACTAATAAATAATGCAAGAAAAGTAATTGCTCTGTGCCTATGCCTTGGAAACAGTCCATGTTAGATCATATTATCCCCATTTTACTGGTAGGAAATTCATAACTTGAGAAGTTAAAATTGAACATATAACAGATGGTGGGTCTTGGATTTTAACACAGAATCTCTGGCTCCCACCCAAATTCTTTCCACTGTCCAAAATCCAAAGAGGTGGGAATGTTTCATTTCTACAGTCTCCACCCAGTTCTAAAGATTAAAGCCTTCTGATTCCTTATTCATGTATGAACTTATGAACAAGGCTGCTGGGTGAAGGAGACAGGAAATGATTTAGAATCACAAGGTAACAGCCCCATCACTTATGTACACAAATTGGCAACAACAACGGGGATAAGGAGTAGAAACAACATGATAAACACAAGCCAGAGTCTTAAGATTTTATCTGCTATTTTTTTCAATAATGTGGAACAAATTGATCAAATTCAGCTTTCCAAGGTATGTTTTCAATTTATAAGACTTTATTGCAAACTGGAGGTATTCATATATAGCTTACCTGTTCATGTCACAGAATTATGATGAAGTTCAAATTAGAAACTGTGAAAACATTCCTTATGATTAAGTGCCCTTATAAACTGTAGTTATTATTCTTTCTTTTAAAAACCTAGATGCCTTAATCACAGAGAGCTTTTCCATGAGTGATCCAGATAATTACTTCAACTTTTGACTACATTTTACATGATGGATATTGAAGACTATTTGTGTCTTCACTTGAACATTTAGCAGAAACATACCAGCTATATAGCTAATATAATTATATGTTTTTTAAATAGATGAATAAAAATATAGTGGGGTTTATTGTGAGAACTATCAACAACCTGGTTTTCATGCATTCCACTTAGAATGACCAAAATAATTTACAGTGCTCAAAAAAAAAACTAACAATCACACAAATCTATGTTAATGGCTGTATAGTGTCATTAAAACAACCATTTTATTATGTTCCTAAGATTTAATTATTCATAAAATGTATCTGAACCATGAAATCCACACCCAGCTCCAAGTTGTCACTCAGAAAACTTGAATATAAAACATACCGAATAAAGTCATTCATTAATCAGCAATCATCTATTAAAATGTAATACTTATAAATAGATGAGCCAGTAGTGGTCAGTTTAGACTAAGGTCAAAGCAGAAGAGACACTGAAATGAAAGAGCTTGTCTCAAAGCAAGGGTCTTCTGATTAGCTGAATGTCTGAGAACAAGTCTCTTAAAATTCTTGAAGACTTAATTTCCACTTCTGTTATAATTAAAATGTAGTTGATATGGTTTTTGTGAGAATCAGATAAGACAATACACATAAAAACATTTATGCACTAAGATACAAAAAAGTTTGCAATGACTGTTCAGAACAAGTCCCTAGAAACATTGACACTGAGCAGAAATGCCAACACTTTTACACTTTATTCTTACCTAACTATCAACATGGCTAGTGCTTTCACTCATCTTTTAATTGATTAAAAAATGCTAAATATTTTGTTTGGTTAAAGTGTAGACGTAATTTTTAAATGCACAATGCTTTTAACTGACTTTAATTATCTCTGACTACATTGCTGTGGCCATCACACCCACAAGCATTCTCTCCTATTATAGTAAATTCTTCAAATTTAGTGGGGAGAAGAGAAGAAGGCCAACGTGCATTGTTAATCTAATTATTAAATGTTTTCCTTCAGTCTTCATCTGGAGAGCTCTAAGAGATATATAAACTTAGAACTAAAATTTCCCTTACACGTAAACAATTGAACCACTTCTCTTTTCAGATTAAAGCAATTGCCAAAATTATTGTTACAAATGTAATAAATCATTATCACCACTAGACAGAACGTCTTGACAGGGGGTTGCATTAGTCAAGCAAAGGGGTGCAGATGCAAAATAACAGAAATTGATTGGCTTTTATAAAGGGTATTTATTTGGGGTAGAAGCTTATAGCCACAAGGCCCTAAAGAGTCCAACTCAAGGTTACATAAGAGGTACTTTCTCACCTAAAGTCTATTGCCACATGTTGATGAAAGATGGTGGGCAATGCCTGAGGGTTCAGTTTTCCTCTTTCCTCTTGAGGCTTTGTGGTCCCAGCTTCTTCTGATCTCACCTGTAGACTGGATAAGGTTCATCCTTCTCTCCAGGCTTGTTTCTTTCTGGGCTCAGCTGCTCTCTTTTCCTGTGTGAAAGCCTGTTTTATCCTCACCAAAGGGGTGGAGACTCAACCCTGAACACCCTATTGGCATTGTGAAATAAAAGCACTAATCTTGATTTTAAAAAGTAAAAGTGAAATCTCTGAATCTAAAGAGACTAGTTTACAAACACAATCCAATATCTATTTTTCAAATTCATAAACAAAAACAATTAATACAAGGGATAATAAAGAAACAGAGGCTTTGAATCATACATTAGAGGATCTAGACCTAATTGACATACACAGAACATTACACCCAAATACAGCAGGATGTACATTGTTCTTGAGCATTCATGGATCATTCCCCAGGATAGACGATATGATATGCCACAGAACACCTCTCAAATTCAGAAAGATTGAAATTATAGAAAGTAATTTCTCTTACCACAACTGAATGAAGCTGGAAATTAATAAGGGGCAGGGAACCAGAATAGGCACAAGGATATGGAAGTTAAACAACAAAATCTTAGACAATCATTGAGTCAAGGAAGAAATTGCAATATATTACAAAGAAATCAGTAACTACTTTGAAACAAATGAAAATAAAAACACAACCTATAAAAAACTATGGGATGCAGCAAAACACACTAGAAAAATTTAACAACACAAAAGTTGGTTTTTTGAAAAGATTAATAAAATTGGCAAACACTTATCTAGACTAAAAAAGAAAAAAATAAAGAGAGAAAATTAAAATACATAAAATAAAAAGTGAGGGAGGGATATCACCACTGATCCCACAGTAATGAGAGTATCATAAGAGGATACTTTGAAAAATTGTATGCCAATATGATGCATAACTTAGGTGAAATAGACCAAATTCTAGAAACACAGAAGCAGCTTACATTGATGAAAGAAGAAATGTGTGAACTCAACAGACCAATCACAAGTAAAGAAATTGAATTAGCCATCAAAAAATATCCAACTAGGAAAAACCCAGGATTAGATGGCTTCGAAGGTGAATTCCACCAATCATTCCAGAAAAAATTAATACCAGTCCTGCTTTAACTCTTCCAAAAAATACAAATTGAGGGAACATTGCCTAACTCATTCTATGATGCCACCATCACCCTAATACCAAAGCCACATAAAGATGCCACAAAAAAGAAAACTACAGACCAATCTCTCTAATGAACCTGGATGCCAAAATCCTCAACAAAATAATTGCAAATCATATTCAACAAAACACCAAATGAATTATATACAATGACCAAGTGAGTTTAATATGTGGTGTGCAAGAATGGTTCAACATAAGAAAATCAACCAATGTGATACACCACATTAACAGATTGAAAGAAGAAAAAAAAAACACATGACCATCTCTATTCATGCAGAAAAAGCATTTAACAAAATACAGCATACTTTCTTGATAAAAACACTTCAAAAGATAGGAAAAGAAGGAAACTTTCTCAACATGACAAAGGACAGATATGAAAAACCCACTGGTAACATTATATTCAATGTTGAAATGCTAAAGACTTTCTCTCTAAGATTGTGAACAAGACACAATAAACCACTCTTATTTAATATTTTGTTAAAAGTACTTGCTCAAGCACTTAGGCAAGAAAAATATATACAATTCATCCAAATTGGAAAGAAAGAAGTAAAAATTTCACTATCTGCAGTTGACATGATCCTATACATAGAACTACTTGGGAAATTTACAAAAAGTTTCTAGATCTGATAAATGAGATCAATAGAGTGGCAGTATATAAGATCAACAAGCAAAAATCAGTAACATTTCTGTGTACCAATAATGAGCATTGCTATTACATTTACAATAGCAAATTAAAATAATCAAATATCTAAGAATAAACTTATCTAAAGATGTAAAGGATTTGTATACAGAAAGTTGCAAAGAATTGTTAATGGAAATCAAAGACCTAAATAAATGGAAGAATATTCCATGTTCATGGATTGGAAGACTAAACATCATTAAGATGTCTGACCTACCCAAATTGATTTACAGATTAGATGCAATATCAATTAAAATTACAACAGCATTTTTATTGAATTGTAGAAAACAATTATGAAATTTATTTGGAAGGGCAAGGGACCCTGATTAGTCAAAAACATATTGAAAAAGTGAAATGAAATTGGGGGAAATATGCTACCTTAATTTAAAGAATACTATAATGATACAGTGTTCAAAAGTGCATGATATTGTCAGAAGGATAGACATATCGACCAACAAAACCAAATTGAGATTTCTGATATAGATCCTCTCATAAAGGATCAACTGATATTTGACAAGACCTCCAAGCCCACCCAACTGGGACAGAATAACCTCTTCAACAAATGGTGCTGGGGGAACTGGATATCTATATTCAAAAAATGAGAGAGGATCCCCATCTCATACCCTATACAAAAATTAACTCAAGATGGATCACAGATATAAATATAAGAGCCAAGTCCATTAGGGTCCAAGAATATAAAGCAGGGAAGTGTCTATGAGGTCTTGTACTAGGAAATGTTTTCAAAAACTTTGCTTCCAAAGCAAAAGCAATGAAAGAAAAAATAGATAAATGGGTCCTCCTCAAAATTAAAAAAATTTACACCTCAAAGGAGTTTGTGAAGAAAGTGAAAAGGCAGCCTACTCAATGGGAGAAAATAATTCATAAACTTTTATCCAATAAGGGCCTAATATCCAGCATATATAAATAAATCTTACATCTTGAAAATAAAAAGACAAACACCCATGGAAGAACTTGTGTCATTGATGTGGAGGCAGTGGCCACTGAGGGTTCTGAGGGGACGGTGAGGGAAATATAAGTGTAATACGGGGGCATTTTGGGGGCTTGGGAATTGTCCTGAATGACATTGCACTGACAGATACAAGCCATTTTATATCTTGCCATAACTTAAAATGTTGTATGGGAGAGAGTGAAAACTAATGTTTTGCTAAGGAAGAGGCATAAACTATAAATGCTATGCTAAAGCAAATTTATTTAAACAAATATGTTTGTGGTTATATGAAATGATTCTAACAATTGAGCAATCACAAAAGAAAATAGTCAATTAAAGACATAGGAAAGAATGAAAGTAAATACAATCACTCACCAAATCGGGGAAAACATAACATCTGGTCTCTCATGAGGCTGGAAAGTTCCATTCGACAGCCTGCCAAAGTCCTGATTGGAAAAATGATTCCAGGCAGAGCGTGCTCTACTGGGTGAGACTTCAACTGGCAGCTTGGGGACTATTCTCTTTTAAGAGGTTCCGAAACTCAGAACTCCAATGAGTCTTGCAACTCGTGAGGAATGACCTCATCAACAGTAAATTAATCCATGAGGCCTCCACAGGAGAGACTTGGTGTCTTGAGGAGTCTTTTGTTCTATTCTGTTCATGGTACACTAAACAGGAACATGAAGGTTTCAATACACATCAGCTGTAACTTGATGTTAACTTTCCAAGGGATACAAACAAGACATGCAAATATCATGTCTCATGACTTGCTCTTTCTAAACATTTGTTTTTAGTTAATAGCTGGTGGGATTGCCTGCATAGCAATGTTACAACATTCCAAAGGACTACGGACAAGTTAATCATTCACAATTCTTGGCTGGAACGACAGAGACTATTGCTTAGAAAGCTTATGAATTCACAATTCTTAATAATTTTCTTATAATACATCAACTACAATGTAGACAGTTGTCTATGCTTAGTGGCAATGCTCCAAGATGTGTTCACCAATTGTGGTAAATGTGATACAGTAATGAAGGATGTTGTTGATGTGGGAGAATGTGGGAGAGGTGGGGAGCGGGGCATATGGGAATCCCCTATGTTTTTTTGTGTAACATTTATGTAATCTAAGTATCCTTAAAAATTTTTAAAAAGTATATTAAAAAATTGGGTTTTGTTGTTAAATTAAAAAAAAAAAGATTAAAAAGCACATGAAAATATGCTCAACATCACTAGCTATTAGGGGAATGCAAATCAAAACGACAATGAGATATCATCTTATACCTATTAGACTGTCTGCTTTAAAAAAACAGGGGAACTCTCATCCACTACTGGTGGGAATGTAGAATGGTGCAGCCATTGTGGAGGTTGGTTTGGTGGTTCCTTGGGAAGCTAACTATAGAACTGCCACACGACCCAACAGTCACACTGCTAGATATATACCCAGAAGAATTGAAAGTTGAGACACAAACACATATATGCACACCAATGTTCATAGCAGCATTATCCACTATTGGCAAAAGCTGGAAACAACCCAAGCGTCCATCAGCAGATGAAATTGTGTTATATACATAAAATGGATTATTGCACAGCTGTAAGAAGGAATGAAGTATTGATACATGGGACAACATAGATGAATTTTGAAGTCGCTGTGTTGAGTGAAGTCAGTCAGTCACTAAAGGACAAATATTACCTGACCTCACTGATATGACCAAGGCAAATCAAGATGACTCACAGCACTAGAGTCTGGAAAATAGGTTATCAGGAAACAGAAAGGGAATAGTGTGTGGTAAGCCAAAGATCAATAAGGGTTAAACCTATAATAAACTGGAAGGAATGGTTTGGCAGTGGATGGGGGTGATAGGGGTGCAAAGATGTAAGCGAGGTTGATGGTGCTGGAATGTGAGTGTGAACCAGGTTGTCAGGATGGGCTGGACTATGCATGGAACTTTGAGGATTGCAAGAGAAAGGAACAAGTGAACTCATGGTATTTTTAGGTCTGTGGTTAAAACTACAATAGTGGGAATGTTCTTTTAACAAATATAGTAAGGAAGGGTTATTGGTACAGGGTGTTTTGGGTAGGGGGATATATAGGAAAGGGCAAATCTTTGGCAAGCTTCTATGGAATACAAAAGTTTTCATCTTGTCATAGGATGTTACCCCAGTGGGTAGAGACCCGCACAATAAGCATGAAAATTTAATTCCCATCTTGGATATTCCTGCTGTGTTCTCAAATAGAACATAGAGTTCTATGGTCTCTAAGAGTCTCTCAAGAACATAGGCAGTAGCTAATGAAAGAAGATGGACCAATATGTTAAGCCCTTAATATTAATGCATGTAATTATGAAACTTATTCTTCAAAATTACAACTTAGTGGCTATCATGGATTCTGGGGGTAGAGAGAGGGAAGGTGGACGGAGCATGTGGCATTTTTAGGGCATTGGAATTGTTCCACACAATCTTGTAATAATGGATACAGGCCATGATGCATTTTGTTAGAAACTATTAAAGTGTATGGTACAGAATGTAAACTATAATGTAAACCATTGACCATACTTAGTGGTAATGCTAAATATTTGTCCATCAATTATTACAAATATACTCATATAAAACATATGAGAAAATGTGAAGGGGTATATGGAATTACATATATTTTCTATGTGACTTTTCTGTAACTTAAAGCTTCTTTAAAAATGAAGTGAATAAAAAATAAGCTACTGGGGAACACACAGAAGAAATTATCACTGTACATCAAAGATAAAAGATCTTACAGTGATGAAAGATACAATGTAAAAACTTATTTTAACTTTTTAAAAACTTTTTATTAATTTTTATTTTATTCACTTTTTGGCTTTGGCTTTGGATTGAAGAAGAGTTGCAACTGTGGCACGGGAAGATCCCTGGCGCAAGATGCCAGTGGTGAGGTGATGCCTGTGGAGGGGTACACCAGTGGCATGGCTCTATGGTATATGAATGTGTTAAATTGGGTATTGTCTCTGTAGGTAGAGACCCACACAATAACTGAAAGAATATTTAATTCCCATTCTGGGGAATTCTTCTAAATTCTCAAATAGGGTGGCAAGAGTCCTTAGAGTACATGGGTAGTGCCTAGCAAAGGAGGACAGACCAACTCACCAGGCCCTTGATATCAATGCTTGTACTTATGAACCTCGTTCCTGTGAAATTGAAATTTAGCCTAGCATTATATATTGCCTAAGACTTACCTCCTGATGGTTTCCTTGTTGCTCAAATGCTGCCTCTCTCTAAGCCAAACTCAGCATATATACTCACTACGTTCCCCTTGGTGTGGAATATCACTCCCAGGGATGAACCTCCCTGGCAACATGAGATTATTACTAAGCACCAACTAGTGATGCATTTGGAAAAGATCTTGATCAAAAGGGGGATATATTAAGTACAAGTGAGATTTTATGGCTAAGAGATTTCAAAGTGAGTCAGGTCGTCATTCCAGATGTTATGCTCATGCATGAGTTAGAAGGATCTCATTGACTGCTGCAGTAAACAGTATCTTAAGCAGGGGTGCTCTTGAGGACTCTAGAAGCACCTGGACACTATAGACAGGGCATACAACCCCAGGAAATCAGCACCCTGTCAGTGGGCCTTACCTTAAAATTTATGATAATCTATCCCCCCCAATGTATCAGATTTGGACACATTTATAATTTTCCTACACATAGTTCTTATGCCTCTTTTATTTGAATCTATAATTAGCACTAAATTCATTAAATATGTGTTCCAGAGACTTAAATCTTTGATCTGTTCTTATGCCTGTTGAGCCCTGAATCTCAGCAAATTTGCAGCTAACACCTACGCTCCAGTTCATCAGATTTGCCAGGACAACTAACAAAAGGATAATGATGGACAACACCCATGACAAAAAAACAGGGAGTATCTACAACTGAAAGTAAAACAGTTCCATCCATCTGACCCTTGGGATCTAAGTTCCCTCTCAAACAGAAGCAGAATAGGCATCACCATCCCAAAATCCTCAAGAATGATTAATGAGCAAATTTAAGGGGGCTGTGCAACTATGAACTAAGGTAGATATTATTATGTTAATAATGGAAAAACTTGTAACATTGATATAAAGGCAGTGGTCACCAAAGGTTCTGAGGGGTGCGAGAAGGAAGAATAGGTATAACATTGGGCATTTTGGGGATTTTAGAATAGTTTTGCATGACACCAAAATAATGGATACAGGACATGATACATTTTGTCAAAACATATAAAATTGTGCAATGCAAAGTATTAATGATAATGTAAACTATAGACCATGATGAGTAACAATATTTCAGTGTGGGTTTATCACTTGTAACAAATATACCAAGCTAATGAAAGATGTTGTTAATGAGAAACAGTGTGGGAGGGAGAGGGGGAGGAGGTGGGGTATAGGGGAATCCCTTATATTTTTGATGTAACATTTATGTAATCTAAATCTTCTTTATAAAAAAAAACTTTAACAATAGACAATACAGTGTCCTCATGACTATGATTAAATAATAAATGATTTGAAGTTATTCAAAAGGTAACAGTCCTATATGTAATATGTTGTCCTAGATGGGATCCAATGGCTGAAGAATATAGCAATTGTGGAAAAACTAATGATATATGAATAAACTCCAGAGTTTAGCCAACAGAAATGTATTAATGCTTATTTCATAATTTTGATGAATGTACCCATGGTGATGTAAGATGTTAACATCAGAGGAAACTTGGTGAGGGATATAAAAGAACTCTGAGTAATGTCTTTGCTAGTTTTCTGTAAGTTTAAATTTGCACAAAAATTTAAAGGTTATTGTAACCGTTGGGCAATTTGATGTAATTATGAATTCCAAAAATATAATTGGATCATGCTTTTAAACTGATCTGTTAATCTGGGCATGATTAGGTTATGATTAGGGTGTTGAGCCCCACCCCTTGGTGGATGGGGAATCAAATATAAAAGGCATGCCAAGAACAGTTTTGAGAAGCAGTCTTTTGAGAAGCAGCTTTGATGTTGGAAAGAAGGCCCCAGGAGAAGAGAAGCGAACTGTTCACCTGATCGCCTACAGCTGACCTTGTGGAGGAAAGAGGAGCTATGCCCAGAGAGAAACACAGCCCTGGGAAGAGAGGAACCCAAGCAGCCTGAACCCTGGGCAAATGTTTACAGCTGTCTTGCTCCAACATGTGACAATGGACTTTGGTGAGGGAAGAAGCTTATGCTTTATGGCCTGGTAACTGTGGACTTCTACCCCAAATAAATACCTTTTATAAAGACCAACCCATTTTTGGTATTTCACATGAGCACCCCTTTGGCTGACTAATACAGTTATCAAAAAGAAAACTGAAGATTACTGATCAGTTTCTGCTATCAAAAAGATAGCAAATACCAAGCATTTCAAGAATTAATACCCATTCTGTTTAAACTCTTCTGAAAATTGAAGAGAAGGGAATATTACCCAACACATTTTATGACACCATCATCACCTTAGCACTGATGCTAAATAAAGCTGTTATACAAAAAAAAAAAAATTAGAGAACAATCTCTCTACTTAACATAGATGCAAATATCCTCAACAAAATGCTTATAAATGAAATTGAGCAACTTATTAAAATAATTGTATGTCACGATCAAGTGGTATTTATTCTTTTATTCAAAGAGTAGTTCAAGACAAAATAATCAATGCAATACATGACATTAACAAATTGAGGGGGAAAAACATGTAATTATGTAAATTGATGCAGAAAAGGCATTTGAAAAATCCAGCATCTTTTCTTGATTAAAAAAAAAAAAAACTTCAAAAATAGGAATAGAAGGAAAGTTCATCAATATGATGAAAGGCATATGTGAAAAACCCATAGCCAACATCTTATTCATTGGAGAAAGACTGAAAGTGTTCCCTCTAGAAATAGGAACAAGACAAAGATGCCCACTGTAGCCATTGTAATTCAACATTGTACTAGAAGTTCTAGCTAGAGCAGTTAACAAGAAAAAAATAAAGGTATCCAAATAGGAAAAGAGAAAGTAAAATTCTTGCTATTCACAGATGACATGATCTTATTTTCAGAAAATTCTGAAATATCTTGGACAAAAGCTACTTTGTCTAGTTCAGGAAGTGGCAGGATATAAGATCAACATGCAAAAAACAGTAATGTTTCTGTACACTAGTATTGAACAATCTGAACAGAAATAAGGACAAAAATTCCTTTTACTGTAGCAACAAAAATACTCAAATACCTAGAAATCAATTTAACCAAAGATGTAAAGCACTGGGATTCATAAAACTACAAAAAAACAAACAAACAAACAAACAAAAAAACCTGTGTAATGAAATCAAAGAAGACCTAATCAAATGTAAATCTATGTTCATGGATTGGAAGGCTAAATATCATGAAGATGTCAATCCTACCCAAACTGATTTATAAATTCAATGCAATACCTGTCAAAATTCCAACATTCTATTTTAAAGAAATAGAAAAGGCAATTACCAAATTTATATGGAAGGAAAAGGCCTCCAAATATCCAAAAGCATCCTAAAAAAGAAGAACAATGGGAAAGGACTCTCACTGTCTGAATGTGGAACATACTACAAATCTACAGTGGTTAAAACAGCATGGTATGAGCATAAAGCTAGACATATTGATCAATGAAATAGAATTGAGAGTCCAGAAATAGTTCCTCATCTCTATGGTAAATTGGATTTTGAAAAAACCACCCATTCCACATTAATGGGGAAAAAAAATCTCTTCAACTTATGGTGCTGGGAAAACTGCACATCCATAACCAAAAGAACAAAAGAGGACTCCTAGTTCACTCCATATACAAGAATCAATTCAAAATGGATCAAAGGCATAAATATAAAACTTAGGAATGGAAGAAAATGTAGGGAAACATCTTAAAAACCTGGTGGTAGGTGGTGGGTGGGAGTCTCTGAAATTTTATGCTCAAAGCTTGAGCAAAAAAAGAAATAAAATTAAACACTTTTGTACCTCAAAGGACATTTTCAAAAGTGTGAAAAGAGAGGCAACACATCGGGAGAAAATATTTGGAAATCACATATCTGATAAAGGTTTAATATCCACGATGTATAAAGATATATAAAAACTCAAAATAAAAAGGCAAATGACCCAATTAAAAAATGTGCAAAAGAATTGAATAGACATTTGTTCAAAGAAGAAATGCAAATGGTGAAAAAGCACATGAAAAAATGTTCAACATCACTAGTGATTAGGGAAATGCAAATCAAATCCACTATGAGGTATCATTTCACACCTATTATAATGCCACCTATTAAAAGGATAAAAAAACTAGAGTTGGAGAGGAGGTAGAATGATAGGAATGCTTATTCAGTTTTCTCATGAAATTAGAATGATACAGCCACTGTGGAGGACTATTTGGCATTTCCTAAGGAAGTTGAATATATATTTGTCGTATTACCTGGTAATACCACTACTAGGTATATATCCAGAAGAACTGAGAGCAGTGACACAAACAGACATTTGCACACCAATATCCATAGTGGCATTATTCACAAGTGCCAAAATATGGAAGCAATCCAAGTGCCAATCAACTAATGAATGGACAGTTAAAAGTGGTATATATTCATACAAAGGGATATTATTAAGCTGTAAAATGAACGAAGTCCTGATGCATGCGATCACATGGATGAAACTTGAAAATATCATTTTGAGTTAAAATAAGCCAGGAACAGAAAGACTAATATTTTATGATCTGAAATAATTAGAATAATTGAACCCATAGAATCAGAATATAGAATATAGTTTACCAGGATATGGGGTGGGAGTAAGGAATGGAAAGCAAATGCTTAAAATATACAGGGTTCCTGTTTGGATTGATGGAAATGATTTGGTAATGGATGATGTTGATGGTAGCACAACATTGAGAATGTAATTAACAGCACTCTATTAAGTATCTGAATGTAATTAAAAGGGGAAGTGTTTCATTGTATATATGATAACAGAATGAAACATTTTGAAACCATACGTGGAACGACACTACACAAACAGTGAATCCTACATTAAATCATAGACAATGCTTGATAGTACAGTTATAAAAATGGGTTATCAGCAAATGCAACACATATTCCACACCAATGCAGGTTTTTGTTGTTGGGGGTAGTTTAAGGGAATCTTTATTTTATGCATGATTGTCCTGTTACCTCTCAACTTCTCTAACAAATATAAACAAATTAAAAAATTAAAAATAAAAATAAAATAAAGAGAAGAGGTAGGAAAAGAGCACCTACTCCCCAAATAAGCTTCACAAATATTCAAAATTGTGGCATCAAATCCATAACAAAAGCCCTTTTATAATCTGCATTTCAGGGTGTAATCAGAAGCAGACCAACCTAAACATACACATGAATTTAAATAAAAATTAAAATGAAGTTTCTTGAAAAGAAAAAAAGAAAAACTAGCAACCCCTCTTGGTATATACCACAAATATTTGAAAGCAGGGACTCAAACTGATACTTATACATAAACATTCATAGTAGCATTATTCAGAAGAGCCAAAGGTGCAAGCAAGCCAAGTATGCATCAACACATGAATAGATAAATAAAATGTGCTATATAAACACAATAGATTAATATTCAGCTGTAAAAATGAATGAAGTTCTGATACATGCTACAACATCAGTAAACTTTGATGACCTCATGTTGAGTGTAATAATCTAGACACAAAAAGAAAAATATTGGATACAGAGGACCATGATGGAGGTGTAAGACCTCCAAAGTCCTGGTCTTCCATGGAATTTTTGAACAACTAACAAAAACTTGTAGACATCTTCCTCAAAACTCTAGAAAAAATGAAATGGGTGCAGTAACTGGGTGAATGCTAAATCAAGAAAAGGCAACTTTGAAAATGGTAGGAGAAAAAAAAAATTGGTAGGAGAAACTCAAGGTACTCTTGCTGTCCCCTCCCCTAATGCCTTCACATTGTGATGTGGAACCAGCCTGTATTCCCATTGTGGGTCCATATCCTTGTTCCAAACAGAGCAGAATAACCCATATGTGCATGGGGTACCTAATGTAGGTGACAATCTACCAGGTAGAAGCCTGAATACTGAACCAGGGAACTTTTTCTGACTGGCTCTGCCAGAGCTTGTCCTATGGACAAAATCAGCTTGTGAACAGCTAAAGCAGTGTACAAAGCAATTAAGTCAAATTTGCAAAAGATTACTGAAATTTAGTTTCCTGTAAACAGCAAAATTCTCAAGGCCATATCAATTAAAGGCCGGGACAAGACTCAGGCTTAGAAAAGAGCCCCTTCACTTCACTGTCACCTTGAGCTGATATTCTGAATAGGATGACTTAACTCTGACAGAGAGCACCAGCCAATGCAGAGCCATTTTACAAAGACCATAAAGTTGTCGCTATTTATTTATGTTTTTGCTTTAGTTTGTTTGTTTTTGTTAGCTCCCAGCATTCAAGGAAATCTCTGTCTCTTTCCTAGCTGGATAAAATTTTAGGAGCTAACACATTAAAATATTAAAATGTACAAAACCAAGCAAAAATATTGAAATATACAAAAAGCAAACAAAAAATAAATAAAAACACAAAAGGATATCAGGAAAATGAATGAACAATATGAGAGTCTAAATAAAGAGACATAAATTTAAAAAAAAACAAAAAAATTACAGGAATTGAAAATCACAATAATTTAAATGAAAAAATTCTCTAAAGGGTTTCAGCAGAAGATTGCAGCAGACAGAAGGATGAATCAGTGAATCCAAAGAAAAGAGAATTGAAATTATTCAGGCTAAGAAGGAGAAAGGAAAAAGAATTAAAAGAGTGAACAGAATTTAAAAGAACTATGGGAAACCATAAACTTAACAATATATGCATTATGGGAGTCTAAAATGAAAAGAAAGAGAGAAACAGAAGAAGGAATCAATTAAATAATTATAAAAAACTTCTCAAATTTAATTAAAGACTTGAATATACACATGCAAGATGTCCAAGGAACCAAAAAATGATAAACTTAAAATGGACCTTGCTGAGACCTTTAGTAGTCAAACTGTCAAATGCCAAGGACAAAGAAGCTGCAAGAGAAAAGCAATGTAATGTATCGGCTAGCCCCAACCAGATTAAGTACCAATTTCTCACAAGAAAACATGGAGAAAATTCCATTCAGTTGCCAGACAAAGTGGGAAGGTTGTTTCCAAGTCTTATTTATACAAGAAAGAGAGAGAAGATCATCTCTGGCATAAAAGTAGAGGGCATTACCCATTGTTTCTCCAGTGCTGTCTTCAGCATGATCTCAGGAGAAAAAATAAAGATGCAAAAATTCCCTCCTTGTTTCCCAACTGGAATTTCAGGGATTTCCTTGAGAAACTAAAAACCTGTAGAATTGCCTATCATTTCTCCCCAGGGTTTGGAAATTTCCTATCAGTCTGATTTTTTATGAAATTTGACTTGTTAAAGTGTTTGAAAAAAATTTATGTCCCTAATCAATTATTTTTTTCTTTTTATTCTTTTTTTTAACTGCTCCAGGATTACTATTTGAAGATGCTTTCATTCCCCTTGATATTCAAGAATAGAACATTGTGTATACTGGTAAGGAATATAGAGTATTTTCACAGGATTTGGGGCAAAACATGTGTGCTTACTAATGCCAGAGCTGAGTTCTGGGACACAGCACAGCACTGATCCATGAATTCAAGTGCTCTTCTTGGGCTGGGATAACTAAGAAAGCTTATTTTAAGTACAAATGTGCAACAATGTATAGAATCATCCAAAATGTTACTTTTATCTCTCAATACTTAGTTTTGATGTTCCAAGTCTTTGGAAATAATAACATTATTACTAGTTATTAAAGGAATTTTTCTCTTGTCATTTTATTCAGAGAGAATGAATGACAGGTCTGTTTACTCTGTTGTTTATAGCATTGAAATTGAAGCTTAAGATAATATCCTTAATCCATCAAGCCCTGTAGCAGTTTTGCATTACGTATGAATTCCAAAAATAGATATTGGATTATGCTTGTAAACTGATCTGTTCCTCTGGGCATGATTAAGTTATGATTAGGGCTTTGATTGGTCAACGTCAGTAAGACTTTGAGTCCCTGCCCCTTGGTGGGTGGGGACTCAGAGATAAAACTACATGGCAGAGCAGAGGAGTTAGTTGGAGTTTGAGTTGGAATTCTGATGCTGAGTTTTAATGCTGGAGCCCAGGGAAGTAAGCATGCAGAAGAGCTTGGTCTTGAGGAAGCAGAGAAGGCCCCAGGAAAAATGATGAGCCATTCACCTGATAGTCTACAGCTGGCCTTGTGGAGAGAAGCAAACCTGAGCCTGCAGAGAGGCAAGCCCTGGGAAGAGAGGAACCCAAGAATCTGGAACTCTGGCAAATGTCGGCAGCTGTCACTCCAACATGTGGCCACAGATTTTGGTGAGGGTAGTAACTTGCACTTTCTGTTCTGCCCTAGTATCTGTAAGCTTCTATCCCAAATAAATACCCTTTATAAAAACCAACCGATTTCTGGTATTTTGCATCAGCACCCCTTTGGCTGACTAATAGAAGTCGCTTCAGAGAGGGTCCATTCCAAAAACTTTTTACTCTAAATAATCCTCAAATATTTTATATTACCTGTTTTTATATGTATCATGACTCCACAGAAAGAAGCAGAATTGAAAAGATTTATCAGAAAATTTTAAGGCCCAGAAGCATCTTCAGTTAAATAAACTTGGAACTAAAGAACAAGGGTTATTTTCTTTTTATTAAGTTTCAGATGGTTGTCCTGATGCAGAGCAACATGGTATTTTAAAAATATCAACAGCTGGACTCTAGCAATTCATTCTAGAACCCTAGTTCCCACCTCAAACCACACTTAACATCATTTATTTTATTCCATGTCCTGCTATGCTTAATCCTTTATTATTTGTTTTTTTTTTGAGAGGATCAGTGGGATATAATACTGAAATAATATTGAAAAGATAAAATGGGGTAGATAATATAAGAAATGTGTTATTTTACACAATCGTGGAAAAGAGAGGGAAATTTTAAAAAAATACAAATCAGAAAAAAGAGAAAAATACAGCTGGAGAAAGCCATGGAAAAAGATATATGTCAAATGAGGAGATAAATATATATATATAATTTTTCATTCATTGAGATTTTATCGGTTGTTTTGTAGAGCAACAGATGCATTATGAACAATTTGTACAAATTCTTAATGTACCTACAGAAAGCCTAAAAAGTCATGTAGTTATTTTTCTAAACATATTCCAGTGACTTTCCAGCTTAAAATTGGGAGACAAGTTTTCTTTAAGACGATATCAAATTTTCAAATGTTGATAAGCTGCTACATCTTTATGACCTGCTAATTTACAATTTAATACTGTATTTATATATATTGACTTGCCCTTCCAGAATTTATCTATTTATCCAATAATCCACTCTTCCCTAACAATTTAAAATTCCACATTCATCATTTAGTAGTCAATAGAATTTACAATAAATTTCCAAGATAGATGGTTTATTTTCTTAGCAATTTCTTCTATTCTTTAGAATTCTTTAGTACTGGGCCTATAACAAAATGTCTACAAATCAGAACTTTAAGATGTATTCTGATATCTAGTAGATCTAGTCTCCCACCTCTATTCTTCTCTCTTTTTTTAATTACCAAGGCAATTCAACCACAGGCACACATTTATATATATTTTAGAATTGTCTTATCAATTCCATGAAAAATGCTCTGTCATTTTCTTTGTAATTTAATTAATTCATCACAGAATTGATGTCTCTAAAATAAGGTCTGCCCTAGGGTGTGCAGAACCACACATATAGCTTTTGCAAGATATCTGCTTATTTAAAAAAAGTATTTAAACATCATAAACAATATTCCATTGCTAGGATCACAAGTCTACAGTAGAACAGCTATAAGTCTACTGTAGTCCATTGTCCATTCCCCATTCCTGAACATTCTGTGATGGTGATGCCTGCCCCAATGCTAATTGAGAGGGTGCTTAGATCCCATGGGGCAGATGGATGGGAATTTCTTGCTTGCAGTTTTGGACTCACTCTGTTCCTTGAGATGGTTGTTGTCAGTCATCATATCCTTTGTTAGCAGTCCTGGGTGAGCCCAGTGAACTGGAGAGTAGGTGTTGCAGGTACAGGCCATTTTATATCTTTTAATAACTTGCAAAAATATGCAGGACAGAGTGTAAACTACAATGTAAACTATAATCATAACTTGGTGGCAATGCTCCAAGATGTGTATATCAATTGTGACAAATGTACCACACTCAGGAAGAATGTTGATGTGGCAAAATGTGGGAGGCTAGGGAGCAGGGCATTTGGGAATCCCCTATATTTTTTGTGTAATACTTATGTAATCTAAGTTTCTAAAAAAATTAAAAAGTATATAAAATTTAAATAAATAAAAATCATAAACAATTTGACCTAAGAACATATTACAAAATCCATGAGCCTGTGTGAGATACCATTGTATTTATTGACACAGATTTATACTTGTGGTTATTATACATTTGTTTATTGTCCAATCATAACACATAAAGTGTCTTCCTAGTGCACAGACACTTCTCTTTCTGGTGAAGTCCAAGAACCATCTCTTTTTGTTCTCTTTGGAGCTTGTGTGGCTTGAAATAATGCCTTTGTATTGATATTACACAGGCCAAAATCTTGGTGGATTAAACCAACAGAAATTTATTGTGTCAGAAATCAATGTGTCAGAAGGGCCATGCTCTCTCTGAAACCTGTAAATGAGAGTCCTCCCTTACCTCTTCCTAGCTGCTGGCATTCATTGGCTTATAGCAGCATAACTCCAATCTCTGCCTAACAATTCACATCGCCTTCTTCCCTGAGTCTCTCAGAAGGTGTCTAACTCTCTTCTACTTACAAGGGCACTGATCATATTGGATTAGGACCCACACTAATCCAGTGTGGACTCAATTGCTCATATCTTCAAAGATTTTATTTCCAAATAGATCATTCTTAATATTGGAGGTTAGGACTTGAACTTATATTTTGGGGGGATACATTTCAACCATAACATTTCCTTGCAAGTCCTTAATACCATTCATTTGATGCTCTTTATTTGCATCATTACTCATGATTCTGTGTCAATCATTTGGTGATCCATAAGTACTGGCTTCCAATGACTTTCTCAAGGATTCTTTACTGATGATTACCACAAGTGTAATTCTGATAATCGCACTGCAAGATAGGGAAAACAATTATTCATACCCTGGTCATGTTAAATTGACTCTTCATAATTTTATAGCACAAGTATAGCACTACACACCTTCCACCCATGTTGTCCTTAGAATTCTTTAGGCCATAATCACTGCATTTCTGGAATGTGATGTCCCTCAATGGACATGGTTTAAGACCAATACAGGAGAGTACAATACCACCGTATCCATCAGTGGCCAGATAGGGCATCAGTTGGAAAGGCATTACACATTTCAGAACAATGCTCTTGAAAGACACTGAAGGCGATAGGTGCAGCCATCCTAGTAGAATTGTTTGAAACATGTCACAGAGCCTGTGGATGGACTGGGGCAACTACCTTGGGTGCCAGCCAGTGAATGCATACCAGGGAAGAATGCCTGTTCCACCACCATCATCCTCAGTGCTATAGATGGCAGCACAACTGTTGGAGCATGGACAAATGAGAGTTGATTAAAGCCCACACCTATGGCCCAAGGACAAGAGTCAACAGAGGGTCATTTGTAGCCTAAATCCCTAAATCTGTCCTGTGTCACCCAAAATCATGTCAGTACCATTCTGGTAAAGCAAGATAGAACAATCCTGTGAAAGAAATAAAGAAGCCAGTCTGCAACCATTTTCTTGACAGGCCACCCTCCTGTCACAGGGCTGAGGATAATGCCATTGGTGCAAAATCCAGAGTACCTTATAAGGAAGAAAGAGGGACAGGGCCCAAGAAGTTGGGTCCAGGATGGGGTATACCACCCAGAAGTCATTATACACCTTATCCAGTCCCAGGCATTAGAGGAGATCTTGGAATATTTCACAGAAGTCACTCCATGGTGTAGTGCTGAAAATAGGAACCCGTTTGCCCAGGTCTAAGGGAAGTACTGCTTAAAATATTAGTTCTTCTTGCAAAATGGACACCTTGATGCATGCAAACTGGGGGTATTCTAACTCCTAAATTTTTATATGTGTTTATCCTCCCCTTCTTCTTTCTGAACTATTTAATTATCAAATTTCAAAAAAGTTTCATTTAGATTTATATTCATTCAGTAATATTGATTAAGCACCTACCAACTGACTGGGAGTGTTTTAAACTCTGAGTTTGCAGCATGAATGAATAAACATTATCTCAGCCCTAAGAAGGATTAAATTTTGAGGAAAAAAACAGAATAGGAAAGTCAACAAAATTTTTAAATTATACTTTTAGATCACTGATATTAAGTATATAAACAGAATGAAGAGTATAGAATAGCCTAGAGAAAGCTTTGAGTAAAGACATTCTGAGGAGTTTGGAGATAATCTGGTAATGTGAAAAAATGAGAGGACTCTATCCAGGTGAGGTGATGCAAATGAGAAAGAGAATTCCAGCAGGGAGAAGAGTGAGAACAAAAGCCCTGAACTAGGTCTCATAGATTGAAGCTTGTATCCTATAAAAACATTTTCAGGTCCCAACACCTGTTCCTGTGGGTATGAACACATTTGTAAATAGGACCTTTGAAGAGGTTATTAGTCAGGTGTTCCCAAACTGCATGGGGGTGGGCCTTAACCAAATATGGCTGAAGACCTTATGAGCAAAGGAAAACCACAAGTGTAGCCAGAAACTGGATGCCAACAGAACCCAGGAGAGGAAGGAAAAGTCACTGCCATGTGCAATGCCATGTCACAGAAGAGTCAGGGAA
>JAQZBX010021884.1:0-31959 GCA_029593785.1 Cabassous unicinctus
AATACTTCAGAAAGGAAAGAATAAAGAAATAATAATAGGGGTAAATATAATAGACTATCTTCCTCATGAGTTTCTTAAATCAAATTTAATGGTCAAAGCAAAAATTACAACACCATCTGATGTGTGATCAATGTATAGGAAGTACTTAATTTTAATTATATTTAAAAAGAGAAGGTAAAGTGACCTAAATGGAAATAAGTTTTCAGTATTTTACTTGAAATGGTAACATGGTCATACCATCAGGCTGTGATTAATTATATATGTATATTGAAATACATAAGGCAACTATTAAGAAAATTTTACAAAGCAAAATACTCAAAACACAATTATTAAATCAAAATGGAATTCTAAAAAATGTTCAAATAACCCTCAGGAAAGCATGGGAGACAAGCCAGGCCCTTGGGTTGACTATGGAAACATGAGGCCCAGAACAGTAGAACTTCCCATTCAACCTGTCATCTTGTGAGAAATAATAAACAAATGCTGTTTTAAACCACTTAGTTTTCTCGAGTGATTTGTTATGCACAATAATTAACCCATATACCCCTCAAAAACCATGACTAACAAAAACCGAATTCATCAACTTCATCACTCCTCCCTTCTTATTTTCTATCTTGATTATCTAATTACCTAAGCCTGAAACCTAGGAGTCATCTTAGAGTCTTCCTACTCCATCATCTACTTTATTCTGTAGGGGGAAAAAGAGCTTTTTAAATTTTCCATAAACTTTTAAGCATGGGAAAAACATAATCGGATTTGTACTTCAGAAAGATTTCAATCAGCAGTTCTTAAAGTGTGGTCCAAAAACCCTGGGGTTCCCAAGGCCATTTTAGAAGATTTATGAGGTCAAAACCATTTTCCTAATAAAATTGTTGACTTTCTTTTACTCATGAATGTACAGTAGAGGCTTACAGAGGATATCTGTGTGATATCACAACAGAATAATTGTAGAGGTACATATGTGGATCCATCTGCCTTCTATTAGACCAAATATTACTGAGATTTGCAAAAAATATAAAACAATGCCAGACTTCCCATTAGATTTTATTTTGTAAAATATAGATATTTTTCATAAAATATGTTAACATATGAATTTTTTACCTTTTTAAATAAAAAAGTAAATTTTTAAAAAATTTCTCAGTGTTAATTTCTCATATGGCAAATATTTCTATAACTCACATAAACAAAAACGTTTGGGGATCCTCAGTAATTTTTAGGGTGTAAAGGGATCTTAAACTGAAAAATTTTGAAACCACTTATCTTGGTTTACCAGATATGCTTGACAAATATCACATAATGAGCTGGCTTAAACAACAAATAATAAATGTCTTGCTGTTTTAAAGACTGGAAGTACAAAATCAAGATTTCAGCAGGCCATGCATTCCCCCAGGGTTGGTAGCATTCTGGTTATGGCAGTCCTCCATCACATGGAGATCTCTCTCTCTTCTCTGGCTTCTGTTTTTTTCTGACTGACTTCATCCAAATTTCCTCTCCAGTTATAGGGATTTAAGACCCACCCCAATTCAATTTGGTCATACCTTAACTTATAAAAATATCTTCCAAAAGTCCTATTTGAAAATGATTTCACAGCCACAGGAACATGGATTAAGATTTGTACATGTCTTTTGTGGGATACATGATTCGATCCCTAATAGCACTAGATTTAAACTAAAGGCAATATTGTGGATACTTTGAAAAGTAACAGATTGTAGATGAAGATAAATAAGGAGTCTTTGTAGACTTGCAAAGGGAGCAATGTGCTAATATAAACAACAGGATTGTGGATGGACTGGGAGAGATGGTTAAAGAGATGTTAAGGGATAGAATCAATAGGACTTAAAGACTAGCAGGATTTGTAAAGGATAAGGAATGGGAAGACTCTAAGATGACTTGGGTTTCTGGAATAGGTAACCTTCCCCCAACCACTTGAAAAACTACTAATCCTTGAAAGCCAAGCTCAAATGTTTCTTTCTTTGTGAAGCCTTTATTAACCCATCCAACCTTATGTCATCCATATTCTAAAATCTAACATCATTCTTGTACCCACTCCAATGATTATAATCATTTGTCTACATCCCTGTAGCCACTACTAGACATGAGTCTCCTGAAGTAGGAAACAATGTCTTATTCATTTCTGGCTTCAGTGCCTTCACAGTGCCTGATATATATACTGGATACCCAATAGATATTAGATGAATGTGGAATAGGGGCAAAAACTATTGGTTTACCCTCATCCTTCCTTCTCACTAAAAAGGATCTTGTCTTGGTCTGCTCACTTTCTCTGCCACTTTACCCCATTAAGATGAATTCAATTTTTCTGGAAGTTCCCAGGTTTTGAGATGAGGAGGGACAAGCTAAAAAGGCAAAAGAGAAGAGAAGAGGAAGGAAAAGTAAGACAGGAAGACAAGTTTGGGGGAGAGGATATTGGAGGTTTAGCATAAAGATGTGCAAGGAGTGCTGAGGGATATGAAAAGAGAAGAGGAAAGGAAGCTTCTAGAAGTATTGCTGAGAGTAACAAACATGAAACCCTTGCAGTGTTCTGAGGGAGGTCCAAATAAATGTGAGAATTACTTTATAATTACTTTTGGTTGATAGATTGTGTTTCTTCAGGGTGGTACTGAAGCAATAGATGGATCTGGAACCTGGCAAGAAGTCTACGTGGGTATCGATACCCCCCAGGTGGCTGCTTGAAGACCCTCACAAGATTCTGCCATTCGGAACAAGATTTCTTCTAGAAGCCAGGAGAAGCCCCGGATATTCTCCAGGGACTTTATCATTGAGCCCTCCTGGGGGATTGATGGATGGGGTAATCAATCAAAACAGCAAACAGTTGGGACTCCTCCCATGTCATTAGCAAAGGGGTGGAATAATTAGTGGTTTAAAAAGCAAGCGCAAAGTCCAAATCTCTCTCTCTTGCCTTTGGACCCCTGTTCTGGCCTTCTTCGCCCCCACCTGGATCAACACGTAACTAAAACCTGGGCTTTTAAAATCTATAATGGGAAATTGTAGTCTATAAATCAGCCCTCTTTATCACTCTTCAGCCCCGTCCTCTTTACCTGGGACCTATGATCTGTTATTTTCTCCCATTTCTCTTCTCACCATTCCTTAATAAATTACTGGCCTAATCAACATGGCGTGCTCTTGAAATTCATTTCCTACAGTTTAGCCAAGGGCGTAGACAAAATCCAGTAACAGTACTATGCCAAGACTGGTCCATATGGGGCCTAGGAATTTATTTGGTTTATAAATGAAGCTTGTGTGCATGAACCAAATTAATATGAGGCATTTTCCACTGCAAGACCTTACATTTCACAGTATTTTGAGTACCTTTTTGTTAAGCATGTACAGAGGCTTTGGTTTCAGCCTACGTTGTTGCCTTTGCTGGGATTCTGACAAGTCTGGGCAGGTCTGAGGAGGGGGTGGCATGCGCAGGCCGCTGGTGTCAATTTACACAAACTGATCTGCCTGCAGGAAACCTGGCTGCAGGGAGTAGGGCTTTTCAAGGCATACCATGAGAGAGACCTGGGTTAAGAAGGGAACAGCTTCGTGGCTATCCTGCTCAGGCCTTATAGCCAAATGTTCAAGCTCTAAGGAGAGAGGCGCTACAGGCAAAAACAGAAAAAACTGTTTACTCAGAGGAGTTTAGTAGACACAGTCTAATCAGCCCTCTTCGTGTGCCCAGCTGACAAAATATGTTCTATGTGGAACACAGCTTGTTTCTGGGCCAGTGTTGATTGCAGAACTTACAACTCTACTTGGCCCCTCGAGCTTGCAGCTTTTATAGCTCCAGTAGAGGGAGAGCAGGCAACAACTGCTCTCAGATATTTTCTCAGGTAGGACACATCATTGATCAATTCCCTGAGCAGAAGGGCTATTTAAGAGCACATCGGAGATACTGCCTAAAGACACCCTAAAAATATATTTGACAGGAAGGGAGTTTTCAGGAGGCTGAGATTCTCACGAATCAGTAAAATTTGGGTTATTATTGCTAATGTGACCTCATTTGTACCTACTGGTTTCTAACAACGCAAGTGATGACACCAGCCTAGCGCAGTGCTCTGCTGAAGCCATGTTTATAAAAAATGAATACTTGTTGCATTAATGAGTGGATCTCATTTTATTTAGTGACTAAATCCTGCTTCATTTCAGAAAGAATAAGAGGCAGCTGCACAGCTGCATCATTTATTTAACAACGTGTTGCAACTTGAAGCTATTCAATTGACAGGAACATTTTTATCTAAAATCTAAGAAACATCCCTATCAGTCAGCATTTATTCACAGGTGCTGCTGTACTAAGGCTCTTCAAGAAAGCTGCACAAACATGACCCATGTTCTTGGGGATTCTGCAGTCTGAAGAGGGTTGAGAACTGATTTCAGGAATGGAATGGTGGGATTGGAATTTGCTATTTATAAAGAGAGGGAAGAGGAAAATTAGCAGCAGTCTGGGACAAAAGCAGGTGGGCCCTATCATTGATGCTACATGGGACCTAGGCTTTTGTTTTCTTTTACAAAGACACCCTAAAGCAGGGGTCTTTAACAAGGGGTCCGTGAGCTTGAGCTGAAATAAAAAAAAAACATTATTCTTGTGGGGACGTGTTGGTGCAGGTATGATATATTTATTAAATAATACACAGTATAGTGTGGACTTAGTAAGGGGTCTGTGGTTTTCACCTTACTGGCAAAGGGGTCCATGGAACAAAAAAGGTTAAAAACCCCTGCCCTAAAGAAACCATTTGTTTTCCTTTACATCATCTTCCTGTTACCACCATTTTGCATTTTCATGGCATATGACCCAAAAAAGTAACAAGTATCTTCTCAAAATATATTATAAGATAGAGGAAATGTACTATTTTGTTTGTTAATAGTGAATCTGTGTTCATCCTTCAAAGAATAATTTACTCCCACCAATGCCTTTGTATTTCATTGACAGCTGGGTGAAAATGTTCCAGAGATGAGATGGTCTGCAAAGAACTATATATTATAATCTTTAAGTAAAGGAACAGGAAATGAATCAAAATGAGCTTTCAGGAGTCTAGAAGTATGGAAAACCACGACTCCTTTTTTGTTTTTCCTTCTGCACAAGTAGGTTTTTTTTTTTAATTAGAGAAGTTGTAGATTTACAGAAAAATCATACAGAAAACACAGAGTTCCCATATACCCCTCCCCTATTATCAACATTTTGCATGAGTGTGGTACATTTGTTAGAATGGATGAAGGCATATTTTTATACTTGTACTATTAGCTATAGTCCATGGTTTACATTAAGGTTCACTGTTTGTCCTATGGCTGTTCATTTTTATTGTCATTTTCATAACATATGTATAACCTAAAATTTCCCCTTTTAAACACATTCAAATATATACTGTAATTCAATGCTGTTAATTACATTCACAATGTTATGCTACCATCACCACCATCCGTTACCAAAACATTTCTATTACCCCAAATAGAAACTCTGTTCAATTTAAGCATTAACGCCCCCATTCCTTACCCTTACCCTGGCCCCTGGTAACCTATATTCTAGTTTACAAGTAGTTTTTAAAATTTCTCCCAAATAACAGCTCTGTATAATTTCTAAGAAATCCAAGGAAAATCTAAGAAGACATTTGTTTCACTTTTTCTTTGGTATTCCTGTACACCCTTGTAAAAGATCTATCTTGACTTTAATGCCAACAAAGGGGATCTGGAATTTGACCTGCTTCTGGAAGTAAATGAAATAAAGATTTTTAGACACCGATCAAATCTCACACCGCTTCACAGATGTTGCAATGAAAAAGTCAAAACCTTTTACAATTTCCAATTAGTAAACTGCTCCTTTTCATTGCTGGGCTTGCAATTAAGCACCAGTACCATGATAAATGTGGAGATACAGAGATGTAGGCTATGGTCAGACATTACACAGGTGTCCTTCATAAATGTCAGAGACAAAATCAACTATTCCTTGGAGATTGGAGTTTTCAGAGCTAAAGCTCTAGACACATTCATCACAGAAGCAGGCAGGATGCCACTGCCCCCAAGCTGAGCCAAGCCAAGAGTGTTTAGTTACATTAAGATCTTGCAGCACATCTAGTAATCAGGGGCCCTAAAGTGGAAAGCCAAGCACTAGTATAGAAAAGTCATCATTGGAAGTAAAATCACAGACATTCAGTTTCAAGTTATGGAAGCTTAAGGTAGAATTGTAGTCATTTTCTCTGGACTTTCTACAGCAAAAGGAAATCAAATTATTCCAGGAGGAAAATATGCTGTGGTTTTCTTTTCTGAGGGAAATACAATTTTCTCTCTCCTATTACGTTTGACTAAGGTCAGAATTGACATTGTTGCCAGTGTGTCTGCTATTAAAAGCCTTGAAAAAGCCTTTAAATAATGGCAAGTTAACATACTGAGCAGACATAGAAAACCCCAAAGGTTTTCTTTTTAAAGCTAATATGAATCATTCATTTATTTCAGTAGCTTGAGACATTTATGTATAAACACACTTAGAAGAATTAGTGATACTATATATAACATGAATCATTTTAAACCTCATCTTCTTTCATTTGAAGACTTTAACCTGGCTCAGTCTGAGCAAATATTTCATGATTTGAGTAATCATTCTATATTTTAATGCTAGGTCTACAAACTTAGCTTTATTCTAAATGTTCTTTGACCTAAATTTTTAGCTTCCTCTAAAGCATCTGGAATTTCTCCAGCACTCATTAAGAACATTTATCAAGAAAAACCAATAGAATTCAGGAAGTTTATGCTAACCCAAGCATAAAATTCTTAGAAAATTCTAGGACAGTGATTACTGACAGTTTAGGCTAATCAACTATAACAAAGACCAAAATATAGTAGTTCAAACAAGATGGAATTTTATTTCTGCTCCATAAAACAATCCAGAGATAAATGGCTATTCAACAACACCATCCTTTTATAATTTTACTCTGTGTCCTCAAAAGTGTTGTCCTGGCCATATGGTCAATATTGAGTCACCAACATCATGTCTATGCTCCATTAAGCAAGACAGGGGTAACATAGGAAGTAGAGGGCAAGCAACTTCCTTTAAAAGAAATCACACAGAAGTTGTCCAAATTCTATTGTCAAAAGCTTGTTTAAACGGCCACAGCTACTTACAAAGGAGCTGGAAAATGTAATCTCTAGCAGGAGGGTCATATGCCTAGCTGAAATTCAGATGTTCTCTTACCAGTTCTATTAATACACTAATGTTTAAACTATATAAGGGAAGAATAGCTTTGCTACATTCCTAAATGCTTTTGACCATGGAATCCATTTTTCGAAAGCCAGCTCTAAAGAGCTAATACTTTGTGGTATACATTTTGGAAACCACTGCTCTAGAATGCTATACATCAATGTATTTCCTGGTTACATATCAAATTCTCCCAGGTATAAAATGAAAACATTGCCATCCTCACATGCTGCACTCCTTAAAAGGGCTGAAAATACATAAAGACTACAAACTTGAATTCTTACGTGACCTCATTAGCATTAGTCAGTAAAATCAATTTGCTTTGGCCTTAAAAGGGAGAAAGGACATTTCTTCATGAAAGATAAATTAATATATATGATAAGCATCCTATGTAATTGAGTATACAAAAGGATAATGGTCAGGACCAGGTAAAATCAATAAGTCTATAAGACCAAGTTCATAAGTCCACAAATCAATTCAGTTTAACAAATGGAATATCAGTTAAACACTGTTTATGGTGCCAGACCAATGTACTTTTTTTTTTTCTGTCTCTGTTTTTCTTAGACCAATGTACTTTAACACATAAAACTACAGGGCAGAGTCCAGCTAATTGTAGTGCTACCTTATCACCTTACATATACATTTGCTGGAATAGGGGTGAGGCTATGAAGGGTAAAGAGGAGTATCTTCTCTTCTCTACACAGGTCAAGAAAACACTCCGTGAGAACACTTCACAGGACTTCACAGATTATCAGCAGAGTCATCATTGCTGCTTACTTGTTTTTATCCTTTAAGAAAAGCCAAGGGAAGCGGGTGTGGCTCAATGGATAGAGCTCCAGTTTACCATATGGGAGGCCCCCCGGGTTCGCTTCCCGGGGCCTCCTTGTGAGAGCAGGCCAACCCTCGCAGTGCGGTGGGCTGATGCAGCAGGACCTCACAGCAAGGGGGAGATAAGCAGACACGGAAGAAACACACAGCAAATGGACACAGTAAAACACAAGCAGCAAGGGGGGCATAAATAAATAAATAAATAAATCTTTAAAAAAAAAAGAAAAGCCAAGAGTCAAGGATACTCTAAGTTCATCATACAAGAAATTATTGCCTAATTTTTCATCATTTGTTCAGTTCAGATTGCCTGTATCAATGGTCCCTTAAACTGAAAGGACACTATTAAAATTGTGTTGGAAATGACTTGGGATTCCAATGGACCTGGGTTTAAATCCTGCCTTCAGCACTTCTCAGCTATTTGACCTTAAGCTAACATAAGCCTCAACTTCTTTTTCTATACAATAAAGATTTCAATATTTCTACTCAAAATAGGGAATTAGCATATAAAATTACCTCACACGGTGGCTGGCACATAACAGAGGTCCCAAAAAGGTTAATTTTCTTCCATTCTTACTACTCTTGCCCAGCATAGTGATTAAGAACATGGATGATGGAGCCATGCAACTTAAATTTCAGTCCTTGTGCTGTCTCTTACTAGCTACAGATCTTGAGCTGTTTGCTTAATCCCTCCAAGTCTCATCTATAAATCAGAATAGCAAGAGTACCTACCTCATGAGGTTATTATAGGTGGAATGTAATATTAAGAAATTAGTACAGTGGCTAGCATAAATATAACATATGTATTGTATATTGTTTTCTATCAAACTTAAGATTTCATCAAGTTTAACATACATTCTGATTTCTAAGAAGATCAGATATTTAAAAATGGAGGAAAATTGCTTCATAGAATTGATAAAATAAAGTAATAAGCACTTAATAAATATTAGTTGCTATCACATAAAACTTATTATTAAGGAGACCTGTGTGGAGATCCAGATATACAGCTTACAGAGATTGGAAATATCCACAACCTTGGTCCCAGAAAGATAAACAAAATTAGGAGAGTTAACATTATGATCGCAATATAATGTGATTAATGTAATAATAGAGGTTGGTCTTTGTGTGGAGATACTAAAGAAATTGTGATAACCTCTGGTCTAGGATTATGGGGCAGGGTATATCAAAGGTAAAAATGGAAAAGAAAAGTTTCACAAGGAATTGATTAATAAAAAGGGTTTTGAAGAATGAACAAAGAATTTAACAGCTAGAGAAGGACATCAAGACAGAAGGAAAAGCAACTGAAAAATCACCAATGTTAGAGGAACTAGGGGTATCTCAACATTACTGGAATGGAAAATGCTTTCATCCTGAATGAGAAAGTTCACAGGAATCCTCATGCAAGTAATTAAGCCCTCTTCATTCCTGGAAGGGCTGGTTTCTAAGTAAATGAATTTAAATCCCCTCAGAAAAGAATCATAAAACAAATGTACCTAATCACCTAACCCTGTAGGATAATACAAAAAAGATGAGTGAAATCTATAAAGCAAAAAGAAAAATAGACTTGGAGACCCCATTTTCTAAGGAAAAGTGTACACTATAATCAAAGAGCAAAAGATGACAAATTCAGGTGTTCTCATGTTTCCAAGAGACTAGTCCCTACAAATCTATTAATAAATCGTGCTTTCTAAAAAAATACTGATTTAATACACTTTATTTCCATTATAAATTTTAAAACTTAATTTACCATCAGTAGAATTACCCTGTTTGTTTTATCTTAAAAGTCCACCAATTTTTTTCCAGTTCTTGTGTTAATATCAGTTTCTAAATATCAACAATGGGTTTTGCACATATTCTGAGGTATTACATCTTTTACAAACATGAAGAAGATAAGAAGATACCCCCCTGGCTACCAAATTATTTGAAATAAGTAGATAATGGGTCTTTTCTCCCAAAATTCTTATCAAAAAGATCAAGATAAAAAGAACAAATTATTCTTATATTAAGGAAACTAAGACTCTACATTCAAATATTTAATGTATAGGATATGGAACCCACCTCCCAGAGATTCTGACACACTCTTGAAATATTACACCTACAGTCTTTCATATATACCTATTTCTGACCACTTTGCATATATAATAAAACTTTTGAAGAACCAACCATAAAATGGAAATTTTCTTACAAATATTGACAAATAATTTTAGCTTTTAAATACCTTGGTTGTCACTATATAACAAAAGATATTCTCCCTGATATGTTACCAATGCCACATTTGGCTATACCAAATAGGTGACCAGGCCACAAAACCTTGGCATACAATGTGTATCTAATTCTCATCACCTATAAGTTTACTTTTATCAACTCAGGTAATTTTTCATGAAAATTTATATTACCACTCCCACCTAAGTTGTCATTGAGTTGACTTTTTTCTACCCTACCATGATCCATACACACTATACTGGGTGCTAAGGAATCAAAATCAAATAAAATTTAGTCCCTGAAATCAAGGGCACTTCAGTCTGTAGAAAAGACCTAAATTGGTCATAGACTATAGTACAGACAATTGGGTTTTCCTAATTCATTTGTATTTCTGCTTTTATAAATTATTTTTGTAGCCCTTGCTCATTTGTCTATTATTAAACTCGTTACATTTTCTGTAGATATTTGTTCATGGTTTTTTTTTTTAATTTTGTCATTTTTAAAGCTAAATGTGTATGTTTTGTGTATAAATTCTTATAAATTTTTGTACCATAATCAGGCCTTTCCTAGACAGGAATCAGTTAAATATTCAACTGTATTTCTTCTGTTAAATTTGGGGAATTAGGTTTTTGTTTGTTCATTTATTTATTACCTATAACTTTTCAATCCATGGCGATTGATGGATAGGGTTTAGACAAGGTATGAAATAAGGACCCAAACTTACTTTTTTTTCCAATTTCTTAAGCAATTTTCAAGCACCATTTTTTCCAGTAATACAAGGGTAATTGGAATCTAAATCTAATCATGATTTTGAAAAGTCCAATGTAGAATGAAAGACTATGTTAGATGAGACAATGTAACTAAAATTTATCAATTAGTGTTATGGAAAGGAGAAGGTTAAACATAAATATTATTTGCTAAGGGTAAATTTAAGATATAATTTTATCAACAATTATGATATGGAGAGAGGGTTGTGGGAAGATGGCAGAGTAGAAAACCCCAGGAATCAGTCCCTCCACAAGAAGAACTATTAACCAGAGAGGAACATCTGAATCAACTGTTTTGAAACTCCAGAGTCCAGTAGAACATGGTACAGCATCCATGCAGGTACAGGAGGAAGAGGCTGGTAAATTATGGTAAGTACCAGTAAATTGCTCTATTGGCACATCAGTTATTATCACCTACCCTCCATTCTCACAAGAGACAGAGAGGGGTCCAGCCCCTGGCATAGCTTGCTGGTGCCAGAAAGGGACATAAAAGTCCACTTCTCCAAGATCAGGGTGTGGGGAGGGGGCAGGCTGATCACGACCACTGCTTTTAATTGGCTACTTCAGATTGCTGGGTGCCTGGTTCTGAGAGTGGCCATTGTAACAACCCATCCCAGGCCAAGGTGGCAGAGAAGACTTAAAGACAGTAGGATCACTGAGAGCTGCAGACGACAGGTGGTGTGCTGAGTTTTCTGGGCAGATGCCAAGTCAAGAAAGCATGGCTTTGGGCATCCATGGAGAAGCTCCTGGTGCTGTTCCTGGACCCTCCCTCATACCTTCCCCAGGGTAGTTTGGAGCCGGACATAGCATCCATTGTGGATCCCTGTCCTTGTTCCAGATGGGAAGAACTGACTTGGGAAATTCATCTCTAGTATGCCCTCTCTCCCAGAATTTGCATGCCAGGCAAAAGAAGTTTGAGACAATAAAAGCATTATAAGAAAAAAATTCAGGTAATCAGCCTGGCACAAAAACTTACCTGCTTAATTCCTGCACTGGAACTCTCTGGCAAGGGAGGTCTGTTACCTGGGAAGTAGAGCAGGCATTCAAACTCCTGTAAGCAGGGGACTTCTTAAGGCCATTAACAAGCAGAAGCCCAGGAAAAGACACAGCTCTATTAAAGACAAGGAGGACCCTATCCTTTGCATTTGCTTTGTGTTGGCATTCCTGCTAGGAGGGCTGAATACTGAAGGAGAGTTCCAGCCAATGCAAAGCCATTTACCAAAAAAATGGTGAAAAGTGTTTTTTGCTTAGGTTTGCTTGGTTTTCTTTGCTCCTGGCACTCAAGAAAAATCTCTGTCATATCATCAGATGGTTTCAAATTCAAGAAATAGATATCTTAAGAAATAAATACCAGAGTTAACATTTTAAATATTAAAATGGACAGTGTACAACAAAAGATTACAAGACAAACAAAGAAACAGGAAATGATGGACCATCCAAAGAAGGAGGATTAAAAAAATCCAGAAAACATCAAAGAAGATGACCAGATTGTGGGCATACCAGACAAAACTTTTCAAAAATGATCTTCAATATACTCAAGGAGAAGAAGGAAAATACAGGTAAAAGAAAACAAGGAATGACATTTATGAGAAGCTCAATAAAGTGAAAGAAATTTTTAAAAGGAACCAAACAGAATAACTGGTGCTGAAGACCACAATAACTGAAATGAAAAAATAACCAGAAGGGATTCAACAGCAGATTGGAGCTAGCAAAAAAAAAGAATCAGTGAACTTGAAGACAAGGCAATTCAAATGAGTGAGGCTGAGGGGCAGAGAGAAAAAAAGAATTAGACAAAGTGAAAAGAGTATAAGAGACCTGTGGGATACCATCAAGTGTACCAATATATGCATTTTGGGGATCCAGGACAAGAAGAAAGATAGAAAGGGGCAGAAGGAATATTCCAAGAAATATTGAGAGAAAATTTCCAAAACTTACCAAAAGACATGAATATGCACATCCAAGAAGTACAGAGAACACGAACGAGGAAAAGCTTGAAGAGAAATACACGCTGTCACACACTGATCAAACTGTCAAATACAAAGGAAAAGGGAAGAGCTCTGAAAGCTGCAAGAAAAAAGCAATGTGTTATGTTCAAGGGAGTCCCAATTATAGTAAGCACCAATTTCTCATCAGAAAGAATGGAAGCAAAAAGGAATTAGGTTGAAATACTTAAAATAAGGAGAGACAACAATTGCCAATCAAGAATTTTATATCTGGCAAGGCTTTCTTACAAGAATGAGAAAGAGAATAAGACATTCTTAGATAAACAAAAGCTGAGGAAGTTCATTAAAACTAGACCTACCTTACAAGTAATGCTAAAGGGAGTTTCAGACTGAAAGGAAAGGGCACTAGACAATGGTTCAAAGAAACATAAAGAAGCAAATATCTCTGATAAAGGTAATCATCTGAGTAAATTTAAAGGCCAGTACGATTGTAGTGTACTTTTTGGTATATAACTCCACTTCTTTACTTCCTACAGGTACTAAAATACAAACACAAAAAACTAATGATAAGTCTATGGTTTGAGACATATAATATACAAAGAAATAACCCGTAACAATACAAAAACATAGGTGGGGAGACATAGAGTTATAGGAACAGTGATGTATTTGCTGTTGAAGTCAAGTTGCTATCAAATCAAATATGATTGTTATATATTTAGGATGTTAAATTTTAACATGATGGGACCCACAAGAAAATATATGAAAGATATATCAAGATAGAAATACAATATGGTATGATACAAAAAAATCAACTATCAAAGTAGGTATTGATGGAAGAATTGAGGGACAAAACAATTATGACTTACAGATACTAAATAGCAAAGTGACTGAAGAAAGTCCTGCATTATCAGTGCTGACTTTACATGTAAATTGATTAAACTCTTAAGTCAAAAGGCAGAGATTGGCAGAATGGATAAACAAGCACTACCCAACTATATGCTGTTGGTAAGAGACTCACCTTAATTCAAAGGCATAAGTAGGTTGAAAGTGAAAAGATGAAAAAATATATACAAAGCAAGTAGCAAGCAAAAGAGAGCTGGGATAGTTATATTAATATCAGATAAAATACACCTTAGGTTAAAAAAAATGTGATGAGGGATAAAGGGGTCAATTCCACAAGAAGTCTTAACAATTATGAATATATATGCACACCTAATGGCATAGCTCCAAAATATATGAAGTAAACACTGATAGAATTGAAGAGAGAAATAGAATAGATGGTTCAACATTAAAAGTAGGAGATTTTAATACACTACTTTCAATAATGGATAGAACATCTAGACAGAAGAACAATAGGGAAATATAAGACTTGATACTCTAAACCAACCAAACCTAACAGACATATATAGAACACTTCACCCAACAACAACAGAATACACATTCTTCTCAAGTGTACATGGATCATTCTCAAGGAGAGACCATATCTTATGTCACAAAATGAGTCTCAATAAATTTTAAAATATTGAAATTATACAATGTATCTTATTTGACCAGTGTGGAATAAAGCTAGAAATCAATAACAAAGTAAGAAATGGAAAATTCACAAATATTTGGAAATTAAACAATGTACTCTTAAACAACTAATGAGTTAAAGAGGAAATCACAAGAAAATTAGGAAACATCTTGAGGCAAATGAAAATGAAAATACAACATACCAAAACTAATAGGATGCAGCAAAGGCAATGCTGACAGGGAAATTTATAGCTCCAAATGCTTACATGAAAAAGAAGAAAGATTTCAAGTCAAGTCAGAGACCTAACCTCAAAACTAGAAGAAAGAAAAAGAAGAGGAAATTAAACCCAAAGCAAACATAAGGAAAGAAATAACAAAGACTAGAGTGGTGATAAATGAAATAGAGAACAAAAAATAAGAAAGAGAATCAACAAAATGCAAGTTGGTTCTTTGAAAAGATCAATAAAATTGCCAATGGAATGGCCGCTGATCTCTGCGAGTTTTCTCCTTCCCTTCCGAGCCTCCTCTTTCTCTTGAGCTCCGTGGGTCCAGCCTTGAGGCTTCGTGCTTAAGTGATCTTGTAGTTCTCTCTCTCCTGGCATAGGGCTTGTTTTTTTCCAGGCCTTCTTTTATCAGTTTCAGCTGTTCTGCCCTCATACCAATTTCAGTTGCAAATTCTCAGGCAAAAGGGCTCATCTCTCCCTGGGACCTCAGCTATTTGAGCCTTCTCCTTTCTGTCACATAGAAAAATCAAAAGTGACAGAGCTCTCTCTCTCTGTGTCTGAGCCAGTGTCAGACTCAGCAAGGGGATGGGGACTCAGCCTGAGTCATGCCCACTGACTTAGTCAAATTAAAAGCCCTAATCTTAACAGGTAAACTAATCAAAGACAAAGATTCAGCTGAATTTAATGCAATCAAAGGGTATTACACCCAGAGGAATAGATCAGTTTACAAATACAATCTTTCTCTTCGGGGGATTAATAAAATAATCTCAAACTGCCACAAATAGTGAACTCAATGGTGATTGAGGATTATGGTTAATAGTAAAAACACAAGAATGTTCTTCTATGAACTAGAACAAATGTACATCACTATTATAAGATGTTAAGAATATGGTGATACATGGTAAAAATACAACTAATGTAATTTATGGACTATAGTTAACAGTAATATTGTAACATTCTTGCATCAATGGTAAAGAAGTTGCATCAATGGTAAAGTTGCATCAATGGTAAAGAAGTTACAACAATAGGGAGGTATAAGGGGATATGGGATTTTTCCTTTTAGAGTAATGAAAACATTCTAAAATTGACTGAGGTGATGACAGCACAACTCTGATAAAACTGAGAGCCACTGAGTGTACACTTTGGATGGATGTACAAGGCACAGGACTGTAAAAAATAGTGAACCCTGTGGTGGATGATGGACTATGGTTAACAGCACAAATATGAGAATATTCTCTTATGAACTATAACAAATGTAAAATACTAATACATGGTATTAATAATAGGGTGGTTTATGGAAAAAAATACACAAAAAGTAAGCTATGGACTATAGTTAGCAGTAATATTTTGATGATATTCTTTCATTATTTGTAGCAAATATTCCCAACAATGCAAGGTGTTGGTGGGGAGGGGGAATGTATTGTAATCCTATATGTTACACATGATTGTTTTGTGAGCTCACAACTTCTCTAATAAAAAAATCTAATGGAGTTTACCCTGCTGGGTTTCAGAATTGAGATCCGTGACCCCTGTTTTCCTTTCAATTTCTCTCTATTAGAATGGGAATGTCTATCTTATGCCTGCCCCTCAATTGTATATTGGAATTAGGTAAATTGTTTTCTAGGTTTAACAGGTCCACAGACAGAGGAGAATTGTGCCCAGGACAGACCACACTAATAACTGCATTTATTTTTTTAAACTTTATTTTTAATGAAGCTTTAGGTTACAGAAAAGTTACATCAAAAATATAGGGGATTCCCATATACCCCACCCCCTCCTCCTCTCACATTTTCCCTTATTAATAACACCATACATGAGTATGGTACATTTGTTACAATTGATGAATACATATTGAAGCATTGCTACTAACCATGGTCAATACTTTATGGTTTACATTTTGCACCACACAATTTTATAGGTTTTGACAAAATGTATAATGGCCTGCATCCATCATTACAAAATCATGCAGAACAATTCCCAGCACTAATAAGTCTACTTTGGTACATCATTGCATTCCCCTCTTATGACTGTTCATTCCTCAATCTTGAGGATGCCAGCTCTTCTTCAGATTGAAAAGGGGCTTAGACAACCTGGTGCAGATGGAAGGAACTCTTTTATTGCAGTTGTAGATGCTCTGCTTTTGTGGATAGGCATTGTCAATCATCATCATTTTGTTAGTTTTCCTGGGTGAGTCTGATGAACAAGAGAATAGGTGTTGGCTGCAACTCTGCTGAGATTCAGGGCTCAAATGGCATATGAACAGACCAAAGATTTAAGTCTCTGAGAAATATATTTAATGGGTATAGTGCTAATATAGTTTCAAATAAAAGGGGTAGAAGAATCTTGTGTAGGGAAATTATAAATGAGCTTAACTCTGTTACAATGGAAAAATTGGTTATCATATATTCCAAGGTAAGGCCCACTGATGGGGTATTGACTTCATGGGATTGTGTGCCTTGCCTATAGTGTCCAGATGTCTCTAGAGCACTTGGGAACACCCCTGTTTGAGGCTTTGTTTACTGTGGCAGTTAGTAAGATCCACCTAAGACATGCATATGCCTAACCTCTGGAATGGCCCCCAAATCACTTTGAAGTCTCATTTGTATTTAATATTTCCCCCTTTTGTTCAAGGTCATTTTCCAAATGTAGCACTGGTTGGTGCTTGGTATTAATCTGTTGGTGCCAGGGAGGTTCTCCCCAGGAGTCATGTCCCACATCAAGGGGAAGGAAATGAGTTTATTTGCTGAGTTTGGCTTAGAAAGAGGCCACATTTGAGCAACAGGCAGGTTTTCAGGAGGTAACTCTTAGGTAATAGATATTATAAGGCTAAGTTTTATTTTTACAAGAATAAGGTTCATAAGTGTACTAGCATTAATATTGAGGGCTTGGATTATTCATCTGTTTTCTTTTATTAGGCACTGCCTATGTACTCTAGAGATTCTTGCCACTCTATTAGAGAATGTAGCAGAACTCCCCAGGATGGGAATTTAATATTTTGTTGGCAAAAACCAATTTTGATGATACTTTGTACTTAGCATTGTTACTGAAATGATTTAAGGCTTTTAGGATGTTGTGATGAATTGAATGTATTCTGTAAGTAGAAAGAACATGTCTTTTCTTCATCAAGAGGGTAGAGGGTGGTGATTTGAAGCAGAAAAACATATTCTTAAACTTAATCCATTCCTGTTGGTGTGAACCCATTATAAGTATGACATTTTGATGAGGTTACTTCAGTGAAAGTGTAGTCGACCTCAATCAGGGTGGGTCTTAATTCTATTATTGGAGTACTTTATAAATGGAATGAAACTCAGACAGATAGAGAGACAGCCACAAGGAACAGCCAGAAGTTGAAATTCAATGGAACCTGGAAGAGAATGGAAAAGTCAAGAAAAGCCACCGTGTGCATTGCACTGTGACAGAGGAGCTGAGGATAAAGGATTGCCATCAGTCAGGCCCAGAATGCCAGTCTTTGGGAAGAAAGCATCACCTTGATGAGGACTTGATTTGTAATTTCTTTCAGCCTCAAAACCATGAGCTAATAAATCCCCATTGTTTCAGGTGAGCCTATGCATGGTATTCACTTGAACAGGCAAGGAAACTAAAACACTACCTAATTCATTCTATGAATCTAACACCATCCTCATGCCAATGCCAGATAAACATACCACAAAAAAAGAAAATTACAAACCGATATCTCTTATGAATATAGATGCAAAAATCCTCAAGAAAATACTAAAAAACATATCCTACAGCACATTAAAAGAATTATACATCATGATCAAAAATTATACCAGGCATGCAAAAGTAGGTCAATATAAGAACACCAATTAATGTAATACAGCACATTAACAGAAGGAAGGGGGGAAATCACATAATCTTCTCAATTGACACAGAAAAGGCACTTGACAAATCCAGCACCCCTTCTTGATAAAAAAATAAAATAAAAAATAAAAAAAAACTACAATCCTAGGAATAGAAGAACGCTTCCACAAGATGATAAAAGATATCTATGAAAAAACCCACAGATAACATGATACTTAATGGGCAAAAGACTGAATGTTTTCTCTCTAAGATCAATAAATGACAACCATGCCCATCTTCACCATTGTCACTCAACATTGTATTGGTTATTCTAGCCAGAGAAATTAGGCAAGAAAATGAAATAGAGGTATACAAATTGGAAAGGAAGAAGTAAAATTTTCCCTATTTTCAGATGACATGATCCTATATACAGAAAAATCCTGAAAAATACACCATAGAGCACCTAGAGCTAATAAATTAATTCAGTGAAGCTTTGGGGTACAAGATCAATACCTAAAAATCAGTAGTGTTTCTAAACACTAGAAATGAACAATTGGAAGAAGAAATCAGAAAAAAAAATTGCCATTTAAAATGACAGTGTAAAGAATCAAATATCTAGGAATAAATCTTAACAAGGTTACAAAGGACTTGTACACAGAAAATAACAAATCATTGTTAAAAGAAAATCAAAGAAGACCTAAATAAATAGAAAAGCATTCCATGCTCATGGATTGGAAGACTAAACATTAAGTTGTAAATATACCCAAAGATATTTATAAATCCAATGCAATCCCAATAAAATTCCAACAACCTTTTTTGAAGAAATGGAAAAGCCAATCACCAAATTTATATGGTAAGGCAAGGGTCCCCATATAGCCAAAGGGATCTTGGGAAAGAAAAACAAAGTTGGAGGAAGCACACTTCCTGATCTTAAAACTTATTACAAAGCTACAGTAATAAAAGTAACATAATAATGCATAAGGACAGACATTTACACTATTGAAATAGAATTGAGAGTTCAGAAATCAACCCTCATATTTATGGTCAACTGATATTTGATGAGGTGGCAAAGACCACTCAATTGGGAAAGAATAATCTTTTCAACAAATGGTGTTGGGATAACTGGATCTCCATTTGCAAGAAAAAAGTAGGAGGGACCCTACCACACAACATATTCAAAAGTCAACTCAAAATGGATCAAAGAACTAAAGATAAGAGCCAAAATTATCAAACTCTTAGAAGAAAATATAGGGAAGCATCTATAAGATGCATAGGGTTAGGCAATGGTTTCTTAGACTTTACACTCAAAGCACAAGAAAGAAACAAAAATTTAGGTAAATGAGACATCATCAAAATGTAAAACATTTGTGCTTCAAAGGACTTTAACATGAAGGTAAAATGACAATATACACAATGAGAAAAAATACTTGGGAACCTCATATCCAGTAAGGGTTTGGTTTAATATCCAGAATATATAAAGAAATTCTTCAACTCAACAAGAAAAAAATGACAAACAGTCCATTTTAAAAATGAGAAAAAGATTCAAACTGACATTTCTCCAAAGAAGATATACAAATGACCAAAAAGCACATGAAAAAATGTTCACCAACACTAGCCAAAGGGAAATGCAAATCAAAACCACAATGAAATATCATTTTACACCCAAGAGAATGGCTACTATTTTTAAAAAATTATAAGTGTTGGAGAGATTGTGGGAAAATAGGAAAACTCAATCATTGTTGGTGGAAATGTAAAATGATGCAGCTGCTGTGGAAGATAATTTGGCAGTTCTTCAGAAAGTTTAATATAGAAATACCATATAACCCAGCAATCCCATGTCTATATATATACCCAAAATAATTGAAAGCAGGGACTGAAACTGAAATTTGCATGGTGTTCATAGCAATATTATTCACAATTGCCAAAAGATGTAAGCAACCAAAGTGTCCATCAACTAATGAATAGATAAACAAAATTTGGTCTATACACACAATGGAATATTATTCAGCAGTAAACAGGAATGAAGTTCTGATACATGTGAAAACATGGATGAACCTTGAAGAATTATGTTTAGTGAAATAAGACAGACACAAAAGGACAAATATTGAATGATCTCATTGATATGAAACAATTTGAATAAGCAAATTCATAAAGTCAGAATCTAGAATATAAGTTACCAAGTGAGAGGGTGGCAATATGGAATGGGATGTTAAGGCTTAAAATGTAGTTTCTGTTTGGGATTATGGAAGTGTTTTGGTAATGGATGGTGGTAAATGTAGCATAACATTGTGAAAGTAACTAGTATCAGTGAATTATATATTTGAATGTGGTGAAAAGGGGAGATATTAGGTTTATATATGTTACTAGAATAGAAATTAAAAATAAATCCATGGGCAGAGTGGATGTGGCTCAAGCAACTGAGCCACACATAGGAAGTCCCAGGTTTAGTCCCAGGTGCCTCCTGAAAAACCAAAACCAAAAATAACAAGCAAACAAATGAAAAAAACAACTCAGGGGAGCTAATGTGGCTCAATGGTTGAGTGCTGCCTTCCCACATACAAGATCCCAGGTTCAATCCCCAGCCCCAGTACCTAAAAAAATAAAAAGAAAAAATAAATAAATCCATGGAACTGCACAATACAAAATGTGAACCATCAAGTAATCTATGGAATATACTTATCATACAATTATAAAATGCACTTTCATCAATTTTAACAAATGTACACACCAAATGAAAGGTATTAATAGTAGCGTGGTATTTGGGAAAACTGTGTTTTATGCATTATTTTTCTGTAAACCCACAACTTGCCTAGTTTTTAAAAATGTTATTATGAGTGTCAGAGAAGGAGAGGTGCTAGATGGAGATTTTAAAAATACCCTCCTGTTTTTCTCTCTCTCCCATCAGACATGATGACTCCAGCCAGTAGGGTCATATTTACAACTGGAGACTTACTTCAAAAATTTAAAAAGGATGAGCTCTGGGAAGATGGTGGTATAGGGACTGGCAGGGTTCACACCTCCTCCAAAAAACAGCAAGAGAAAAGGGAGAAACTGTCCGAAACAACTGTGTTGGGGATCTGCAGACCACAGGAGTGCTGTGCACCATCCAGTAAGGAGTGGGACAGGGAGTCAGAGAAGCCAAAGCAAAAATTATGAGTTAATCAAACCATACAGCAGGGAATGGTGCTCATCCCCCACACTCTAGGCAAGCAGTCTCCGTACAGCACAGGACTGCCTGCTGCTGACTGAGAGGGTAATAGAGGTATCCTCCCTGAAAAAAAGGGAGGGCTTGGCCAAGAGCTGAATGTGGCTTCTGATGGGCAAGTTTGGACTCTTAGGCCCAGCTCTAAATTGTGACTCTAGCTGACCCAAAGATGGGAAAAAAACACTCCCTCCAGGGCCATGGAGAAAGATTTGTGGAACAGTGCCATCTGCTGGGAGGGCCAGGAAAGTTCACCCCAGGAATTCAAAGGAGGGAAACAAAAGAGACATTTGACATCTTTCTTGTCCGTCTCCCCAGGGCCCTTTGGAACCATCTGTGCACATTAGTGGGTCCCTGGCCCTATACAGACCAGTTAAATCAGCAATTTTAAAGATCTAGAATAAGTTAAACCAAGAAATAGAGAAGAGCTGTAACACAAAGCCAATCAATAATAAAGCCCTAGGAAAGAGAGAAACTGACCAATAGAATAAACTCAACATCATAATCAGATGCTGAGATATCAGCAAAAAATTATAAGCCATATTAAAAAACAGGAAGATATGAACCCATCAAAGGACTGTATTAAATATACAGATGAGACACAGGATTTGAAACAATTAATCAATGCTGTTCACACAAATCTAAATCAATTCAAGGGGATGAAGGAAAATATGGCTAAAGAGACAAAGGATATAAAGACTCTGGGTGAGAATAAAGAAGAATTTGAAAGCTTGCACAGAAAACAGAACAGAACTTATTGGAATAATTGACACAATGGATAAAATTAAAAATACAGTAGAGTCATAAAGCAGCAGATTTGAACTAGCAGAAGGATCAGTGACTTAGAAGACAGGGCATGTGAAGCTGAAAAGACAGAACAACAGAGAGGAAAGAATGGAAAAAATTGAACAGGGTCTCAGGGAATTGAATGACAATACAAAGTGCACAAATATATGTGTTATGGTGTCCCAGAAGAAGAAGAGAAGGAAAAAGAGGGCAGAAAGAATATCTGAAGAAATAGTGGCATAAAATTTCCCAACTCGTATGAAAGGCATAAATAGCCGTGTCTAAGAAGCACATGTACTTCAAATAGAATAAATCCAAATAGACCGACTCTCAGACACATACTAAACAAAATTTCAAATGCCAAAGAGAAAGAGAATCCTGAAAGCAAGAAGAGAAAAGCAATCCATCACATACAAGGGGAAAGCAATAAGACTTAGGGTGGATTTCTCATCAGAAACCATGGAGGGGAAAAGGCAGTGGTATGATATTTTTAAGATACTGAAAGAGAAAAATTGCCAGGCATGAATTGTATATTTATCTAGCAAAACTGTCCTTCGAAAATGAGGGTGAGGAGAAGCAAGATGGCAGAGTAGGGAACAGTAGGCTGCATTCCTTCTTCAGAAACTGCAGGAAGGTAGACAAGCTTACCCAGCAGAAGGGAAGACATGGGACCACAGGGGCAATTGGAGAAGGCAGCTGAAGAGGGGAGACCCAGTTATCCAGGAGAGAGGGAAGCCATGGAGATAGGGCTGGTAAAGTAGTGCTTAGCTGGCACAGAGGGAGAGGGAAGCTGGGGAAGTGATTTGGCTGGAAGTCCAGCACTCAGCTGGCTCCTGGAAAGTGAGGAAAGCAACCAGGTGACCAGGGGTGCATCCCAGGGCACAGCAAGTTCTCAAGGTGGGGAGCTGTGGGTCAAACAAGTGTGGGGACCAGGACCTAGCAAGCTCAGGGAGGAGAGAGAAGTGGAGGGGAGGGTAGATAGGATGGACAGACTACATCTCAACTGGTTCCTGGGAAAAGGAGAGAAGTGAGCAGGCACTGAAGCGGCTCCAGGGAGAGGGAAGTGGGGGATTGATCAGGTGGGCTGTTACACCCACCCACCTGGGAGAGAGGGGAACTGGGGCAGTGAGGGGATGGACTGACAGTGCCTGACCACCTAGGTGAAAGGGGAGCAGGGAGAGGCAGTCGGTGAGCTCTCAGATGCCCAATCATCCTGAGGGAAAGGAGAGTCAAAAGAGGCAGCCAGCAAGTTGTCAGGGGCCGTAAAAGCCCAGAGAAGAGAGCCAGATTGTGATCCAGAGGGTTGTCAGGCACACAGCCAGCTCCCTGGAAGAGAGGGAGCTGCAGGACAAGCAGCCTCAAGATGGGGAACTTAGACTACAATTTTTTTTCAGGTTTGTTATCTTTAATTATTTTTTATTTTTATTTTTAAGTTTTTTTCCCCATCTAGGTACCTTACCTGTGGAAGGCAGGCTGAAGAGTGGCAGCTTGAGACGGCTGCTAGTGACCTGAGAGTGAGGCCTGTTTCCTCTTTGTTTTTGTTTGTTTATTTATTTTGTTTTGTTTTCTTTTTTTCTCCTTATTTTCTTTATTTCTTTTCTTTCTTTCATTTTTCCCTCTTCCTTGTCTTCTCTTTCATTCCACATTCTCTTGTATGGTGTTCTTTTTTTTTTCCTCTTCTCATCATTCCAGTCTTTTATTTTATTCTATTTTTTTCTTTCTTTTTTTTTTCTTTGACCTTTTTAATTCTTATTCCTTTTTATTTTTTATGATTTTTCACTCTTATTTCTTCCTACCTCTTTTATAGTTCTTTTTCCATACTTTTTAAAATTAATATTATTCTTTTACTCTTCATCTTTCTTACCTTTTATATGGACTTGATTTGGGGGGAAGGGAGAACATAGACAACTACAAAGATACAGAATAAGTGGAACCAAGTGTTAAAGAGGACCCTTAACACAAAACAAACTTAAATAAATCCCTAGACTAGAAAGAAAAGCTAACCAACTGAATAAGCCCATTGTGACAGTTTGATATTATTTATGAATTCCAAAAAGATATATTATGTTTGCAAAGTGGTCTGCTCCTCTGGGCATGGTACCCTTTGATTGATTTAAATTCAAAGGCTTTATATTTACTTGATTAAATCAAGATTAGGACTTTGATTCGACCACATCATTAGGGCATGCAGGGTTGAATCCCTTCTGCCCTAGTAGGTCAATAAAACAGACCCTCACACAGAAGTGGACACACAGAGAAGATACACAGAGGAAGAGGGACAGCTCCATAGACATGTCAGAGGTCTGGGGAAGAGAGATGAGCCACTGGTCCGAGAGTTTACAGCTGACTTTGTGAAGAGACCAGAGCAGCTGAGCCCAGGAAGAAATGAGCTCTGGGAGGAAAGACAAGCCCTATGCCAGCCTACAGCTGAGATCAGAAGAAGCTAGATCCACAGAGCCTTAAGAGAGACAAGGAAGGCAGAACCCTCACAGACGTTGCCCACCACCCTACTTCAATATGTGGCAATGGAGTTTGGTAGGGAAGGAATCTTGAGTTGGACTCTTTAGGACCTTGTAACTGTAAGCTTTTACACCAAATAAATACTCTTTATAAAAGCCAACAGATTTCTGGTACTTTGGATCAGGACTCCTTTGGCTGACTAAACACCCATCAAGATAAACAGATGCCTAGACACTAGCCAAAAATTATAAGCCATACTGAAAGAAAAGGAAGACATGACCCAATCTAATGAACAAACTAAAAGCAGGAGGAGATACAGAATGTGGAACAACCATAAAAGATGTCTCAACAAATATCAAGAATCAACTTAGTGAAGTAAAAGAAGAGATAAAGGATATTAAGAAGACACTGGGGTAACATACAGAAGAAATCATAAACATACATAAAAGATAACAGATCTGTTGGTGATGAAAGGCACAATGCAATTAATTAAAAATATTCTGGAAGAACATAACAGCAGATTTAAACAGGCAGAGGAAAGAATTAGTGATGTTGAAGATAGAACATCTGAAATCTCACAGATAGAATGGACAGATTTAAAAGATAGAAAAAAAAATTCAACAGGGACTCAGGGAATTGAATGACAACACAAAATGCACAAACATATGCATTACAGGCATCTCAGAAGGGGAAGAGAAGGAAGGGGCAGAAGGAGTGTTGGAGGAAATAATGGCTGAAAATTTCCCAACTCTTATGAAGAACATGGATGTACATGTCCAGGAAGTACAGTACACTCCAAAAGAAATTAATCCTAACAGGCCTACCTGAAGACACATACTTACCAGATTGTCAAATGCTCAAGGCAAACAAAGAATTCTGAAAGCAGCAAGAGAAAAGAGGTCCATCATGTATAAGGGAAGTTAGATAAGATTAAGTACTGATTTCTCATCTGAAACCATGGCAGCGAGAAGGCAATAGTATGGCACAGTTAAGATGCTAAAAGAAAAAAACTGCCAGCCAGGAATTCTGTATCCAGCAAAGCTAGCATTCAAAAATGAGAGAGAATTCAAAAAATGTATAGCCCTAAATGCCTATATTTAAAAAGAAGAAAGAGCTAAAATCAAAGAACTAACTGAACAACTAGAGAAAGTAGAAAACAAACAGCAAACCTATCCCAAAGCAAGCAGAAAGAAAGAAATAACAAATATTAGAGCAGAAATAAATGAAATTAAGAACAAAAAAAAAAAATCAATAGAGAAAATCAACAAAACCAAAAGCTGGTTCTTGGAGAGATTAATAAAACTGACAAATCCTTTGCTAGACTAACAAAGAAAAAAGAGGAGATGCAAATAAATAAAATAAAAAACAAGATCAGGGATATAATCACTAATCCCACAGAAACAAAGAGTATCATAAGAGGATGCTTTGAAAAATTGTATGCCAACAATATGGATAACATAGATGAAATGGACAAATTTCTAGAAACACAAAAGCAACAACCTACATTGACAAAAGAAGAAATAGAAGAACTCAACAGACCAATCACAAGCAGTGTGACTGAATTAGTTATCAAAAACCTCCCAACCAAGAGAAGCTCAGGACCAGATGGCTTCACAGGTAAATTCTACCAATCATTCCAGAAAGAACTAAGACAAATCCTGCTTAAACTCTTCCAACAAATGGAAGTGGAGGGAACGTTACCTAACTCATTCTATGATGCCATCATCACCCTAATACTAAAGCCACATAAAGACACCACAAGAAAAGAAAACTACAGACATATCTCTTTAATGATCTTAGATACAAAGGTCCTCAAAAAAATACTTGCTAATCATATTCAACAATACATCAAATGAATTATACACCATGATCAAGTGCGTTTTATTCCAAGTATGCAAGTATGGTTCAACATAATAAAATCCATCACCAAATTAACAGATTAAGAGAAAAAACTCACATGATCATCTCTATTGGTGTAGAAAATGCATTTAACAAGATACAGCATTCTTTCTTGATAAAAACACTCTGAAAGATAGGAATAGAAGGAAACATCCCTAACATGATAAAGCATATATATGAAAACCCCAAGGCTAACATCATATTCAATGGTGAAATGCTAAAGGCTTTCCATCTAAGATTGGTAACAAGATAAGGATGAGCATTGTTACCGCTCTTATTTAACTTTGTGTTAGAAGTACTTGCTCAAGCACTTAGGCAACAAAAAGAAATGAAAGGCATCCAAATTGGAAAGGAAGAAGTAAATTTCTCACTACTTGCAGATACCATGATAATATATGTAGAAAGCTTTCAATAATAGTTGGAAAATTCATTAAACCACTCTCATCAATAGATAGAACATCTAGACAAAAGATCAATAAGGCAACAGAAAGCTTGATTAATATGATAAATAAACTAGACCTAAAAGAAATATACAGAACACTGCACCCCAAAGCAGCAGGAAATACATTCTTCTCAAGTGCTAATGGATCTTTCTCCAGGATAGAACATATGTTGGGCCACAAAACAGGTCACAATAAATTTTAAAAGATTGAAATTATACAAAGCACTTACTCTGATCATAATGGAATGAGACTGGAAACGAATAATAAGTGGAGAATGGGAAAATTCACAGGTTAAATAACAAACTCTTAAACAATCAGTGGGCCAAAGAAGAAATTGCTAGAGAAATCAGTAAATATCTCAAGATGAATGAAAATGAGAACACAACATATCAAAACATGCGATGCAGAAAAGGCAGTGCTGAGAGGGAAATATACAACCCTCAACATTTACATTAATATCCAGGATATGTAAAGAGATTCTACAATGTAACAATGAAAAGACAAATTATTCAATTTAAAAATGGGCAAAAAAACTTGAATAGACATTTTTCTGAAGAGGAAATACAAATAGCCAAAAAGCACATGAAAAGTTGTTCAATATTACTAACTATTAGGGAGATACAAATCAAAACTGCATCATGAAAGATGGAAGCAAGATGGTATCAGTTAAGTGGATGCTCACCATCTCTCTTGCAAAGGACGGCTGAGTGGGGACAAGATCCTGCCCGAGTGAGCTGTTCTGGAAGCCCACGGAGTGGGAGCCTTTGGGGCATCAATCTGGAGGGAGGTCGACAGGGAGATAGATTGCTCAAGATAAAACTGTGAGTTTTCAGCCCTGTGCCTGGAAAGCACAGATGGCTAAGCCCCACCCTCAGGGCAAAGGGCCAGGGTGAACCAGCCACCCAGTGAGAGGGAGCATTCTCTGAGAGTTGGAGGGTTCTAGCAAAGGGTGGAGAGGGGTTTCCTTTCTGTGGGTTTGGTTGCCTGGACCCCCTTTAAGCTTTGGGGAGCACAAAGCCAGCTCAAGGTGGCATCAGGCAGAGGGGAAAGGCGAATCTGCTGAGGAAACCTGATTTACCTAACCACCCTGGGATACAGAAACTTGGCCTGAGAGAGGGCGGAGTCAGCCAATTTAATAGTTCTGCACTGAAAACTATCAAAACTTCAGCTCCCCTAAGGGAGTCAGGCAGTAGGAAGCGCTTAATAAGTTTCCAAGAGCCTATTTAGGGTCCCCTGGGAGGAGAGGGTGGTCTAGAAGAGGGTTAAGAATCATTTCTGTGCAGTGAACTCAGTCATCAGGGCCCCATCTGAATTTCAAAAGGGAACTCAACTTGACCAGGAGAGCGGAGGGGGGATCTGCTCACACAGCCTGTTGAATCCTGCTGCCCTAGAAGAGTCAAACCTGCCCAAGGGAAAGTGACTGAATAGCTTCCTGAAGAGCTAACTGACCCAATTAGAAAGTGTAGTTCAGTGGAGGAGTTTCCTCCTTGAATATACGAGGTCCCTAGTTCAATTCCTGGCACATCTAAGAGTAGTGATCCACCGGGATATCTAACATTCAGCTGATACTTTAGGACAGGGAAAACACAGACATTATTTTTTTACTAACTTTTGGGTCCCTTATTTTTCCAAAAAAAAAAAGGAGGGGGGTTACTTTAAAAAAATTTTTAACTTAGTTTACTCACTAAAAGCCGCCTCAAAACCTTCAGAGAGAAGGCTATAGGGTAATTGATTGATGAACATAGGCAGCCTGAGAAGGTCCACAAGTGCTCAGGAAGGAACGCTGCTCTTACTTAGCTTTGTTTGACTGCTTGCTTGTGTATTTGTTTGGCTTTTTTTGTTTCTTGTATTTCTTTTCTCTTTCCTCCCCCACCCCCCTTTTTAAAATTAGGTGCTGCTAGCTTGTTTCTTCTTTACTGTGCTTCTTCTTCCCTGATTTCCCATTTTCTGTGTATACTGATTTTGTTTACCAACGCTATCTCTTTTCCTTCCTTCATCTTTTTATCTTCTGCTTTCTATTGTGGTTCTTACAGTCCACCTTTCTTTATTTAGTCCTCAACTTTTCTGGTTTCAATTTCTATCTTGTCTATTCTATTTTCTTTTTTAACTAACTTTTTTCTTTTTGTCCTTTCTTTTCTCTTTCTCTCTCTCCTCATCATTCTGACCTTTTAATTCATTCTATATATTTTTCTCTATTCAGTTTCCCATTTCATTGTAGGTACCCCACATTTTTATTCCTATTACTCTACACTGCTTACATGAGTTAAATACACATTTTACTAAGTCTTATATGATCCCTCTTCTAACTTTTATTATTATTACTATTATCCTTTTTCTTTTCTTACCTCTTTTGCTTTCTCTGGACCTAATCTTCTTCCTTCAAAGGAACATAGAAAATAACAAGGAAATAGAACAAGAAAAACAAAGTGTCAAAGAGAAAACTTAACACACACACAAAATCAGCAGCTAAATAAAACTCTAGAGTAGAGAGAGAAACTAATCAACTGAATAAACCCATCAAGATAAAAAGATGACCAGAGGGCAACAAAAAATTACAAACCATGCTAAGAAACAGGAAGACATGGACCAGTCCAACGAACAAACTAAAAACCAGGAAGAGATGCAGAACATCAAACAACTAATCAAAGATGTCCAAACAAATATCATGTACCAACTTAATGAAGTGAAGGAAGAGATTAAAGATATTGAGAAGACACTGGAAGAACATACTGAAGAAATTGTAAACATACATAAAAAGATAATGGATATGATGGTGATGAATGGCACAATCCAAGAAATAAAAAAGATACTGGAATCACATAGCAGATTTGAACAGGCAGAAGAAAGAATTAGTGATATGGAAGACAGTACATCTGAAATCAAACAGATAGTAGAACTGATAGACAAAAAGATAGAAAAAATACAGCAGAGACTTAGGGATTTAAACAACAACACAAAACGCATAAACATATGCATTATAAGCATCCCAGAGGGAGAAGAGAAGGGAAAGGGAACAGAAGGAGGGTTGATGGAAATAATGGCTGAAAACTTCCCAACCCTATTGAAGGAGATGGACTAACATGTCCAGGAAGCACAGCACACCCCAAACAGTATAAATCCCAATAGGCCTACTCCAAGACATAATCCTGTCAAAATGTCCAATGCTCAAGACAAAGAGAAAATACTCAAGGCAGCAAGAGAAAAGAGAACCATCACATACAAGGGAAGCTTAATAAGATTAAGTGCTGATTTGTCATCTGAAACCATGGAGGCAAGAAGGCAGTGGTATGACATAGTCAAGGTACTCAAAGAAAAAATTTCCAGCCAAGAATTCTCTATACAGGAAAACTGGTGTTCAAAAATGATGGCGAGTTCAAAATATTCACAGATAAACAGAAATTAAGAGAGTATGCCAATAAGAAATCTGCCCTTCCAGAAATACTAAAGGGAGTTCTGCAGATTGAAGGAGAAAACAGGAAAGATAGTTGGAGGAGAATGTAAGAACAACCAAAAATGCAAAAAGAAAAATATATGAAATACCTAAACCCAAAAAAAACATGGCTGATGTAAATAATTCCTTGAGAGTAATAACACTGAATGTTAACGGATTAAACTCACCAGTCAAGAGACACAGATTGGCAGAATGGATAAGGAAATATTACCCATCTATATGCTGTCTACAAGAAACCCACCTTAGACCCAGGGATTCAAGGAGGCTGAAAGTGAATGGGTGGAAAACAATTTTACAAGCAAACAATAATCAAAAAAGCGGGGGGAGTAGCTATACTAATATTGGACAAAATAGACTTTAAATGCAAAACTATTGTAAGAGACAAAAACAGACACTATATATTAGTAAAAGGGGTAATCTTTCAAGAAGAAAGAACAATCATAAACATTTATGCATCTAATCAAGGTGTCTCAAAATACATGAGGCAAACACTGGAAAAACTAAGTGGAGCCCCTCACTCGCCGCTGACAGCCTTCCTAGCTGCCCGTACACCCAGCCGCCGCCCCACAGAAATGCTTCGATTACCCTCAGTCCTTCGCCAGATGAGGCCAGTGTCCAGGGCATTGGCTCTTCATCTCACTAGGGCTTATGCCAAAGATGTGAAATTCGGTGTCGATGCCTGAGACTTAATGCTTCAAGGTGTGACCTTTTAGCTGATGCTGTAGCCGTTACTATGGGGCTAAAGGGAAGAACAGTGATTATTGAACAGAGTTGGGGAAGTCCCAAAGTAACAAAAGATGGTGTGACCATTGCAAAGTCAATTGACTTGAAGGATAAATATAAAAATATTGGAGCTAAACTTGTTCAGGATGTTGCCAATAACACAAATGAAGAGGCTGGGGATGGCACCACCATTGCTACTGTACTCGCACGCTCTATTGCTAAAGAAGGTTTCGAGAAGATTAGCAAAGGTGCTAATCCAGTGGAAATCAGGAGAGGTGTGATGTTAGCTGTTGATGCTGTAATTGCTGAACTTAAGAAGCAGTCTAGGGAAGCGGGAGTGGCTCAGTCGATAGAGCCCCCGTTTACCATATGGGAGGCCCTGGGTTCGCTTCCTGGGACCTCCTTGTGAGGGCAGGCCGGCCGGCCCGCGCAGCGCGGTAGGCTGATGCAGCAAGCCCTCACAACAGGAAGCGGGTGTGTGGCTCAACCGATAGAGCCCCCGTTTACCATGTGTGAGGCCCCAGGTTCACTTCCC
>JAQZBX010021885.1:0-31964 GCA_029593785.1 Cabassous unicinctus
GCTGGGATTGGGAAAGTCTTAGTGGCCCACTGGCTGTCTTGCTACACGCAGGAAAGCCAGCTGATTCATCATGATAACTTCCCCCCAAATTAAAATTGGTGTCTGAAGTTTCCTTTGTTGTTTTTGTTTGTTTGGTTGGTTGGTTTTTTGTGTGTTTGTGGTGTTTTTTGCATTAGTGTGGTAACTATTTTAATTGATGAGACAATGTTATTATAATTATACTATTAACTATAAGCCATAGTTTATATTAGGATTCACTTTTTGTGTTGTATAGTTCTATGGGCTTTTAAATCTTTTTATTGTGGTAATAGATATACAACCTGAAATTTCCCATTTTAACCACTTTCAAATACACAATACAGTGTTGTTAATCACTTTCAAAATGTTAGGCTACCATCACCACCACCCATTACCAAAACTTTTCAATCATCCCAAACAAACTCTGCATTGATTTATTATTAACTCCCCATTTCCCACCTGCATCCCTGTCCCTGATAACCTGTATTCTAGTTTCTTACTCTATGAATTTGGTTATTTTAATTATTTTATATAAATGAGATCATTCAGTATTTGCTCCATTGTATCTGGCTTATTTCACTGAACATGTATCTTCCAGGTTCATCCATGTTGTAGCATGTATCACCATTCTATTCCTTTAAATGGTTGAATAATATTCCATTGTATGCCCAAGGGTTTTGGAAGATTGTTATTCATTATGATGTTAAACATTGATCAAACTTGTCCTACATTTTGGCTCTCTTGATCAAGGCTCACTGCTCACAAATATTACAGCAGAAAAGGAACTATAACAAGCTCTCCTATCTAATTGTTATTATAAAAATGCATTTTACATAAACTTATAAAATATAATTTGTGTGCCCTTACCTTGAGTCAAATAACTTCCCATTGACAAGCCAAGTGTCATTTTCTTATATTCTCCTGCATGCAAAAATGTCAGGGTTTTCACTTTGAGACTTGGTCTGTTCTTTATTAGGGTGACTTTTGTGTTTGGGGTACTTTCTGCAGGCAATTCATCATAGACACTGTATATTACTATTGTTTTTATTTAGATGATATGAAGAAGCTGGGCTTAGAAGTGAGATGCAGGATGAATATTTAAATTTTCTAAGAGGAACGTTGTTTTAGTTTCCTAGGTAGTCCAAAGCAGGTACCATGAGATGGTTTGGCTTGAACAATGGAAACTTTTTCATTTACAGTTTGAGACCATGAGAATGTCCAAATCAAGGGACCATCAAGGCGATACTTTCTTCCTGAAGAACAGCTGCTGGCAATCCTTTACTCCTCTGCCACTTGGTGAGGCACAAGGCAGCATCAGTTGGACTTTCCCTTCTCTTCTAGGTTTTGTTGATTTCAGCTTCTTGTTCCTTGCCTGTTTCCTCTCTCTTTCTCTGTATTCATCCTGTTTATAAAGGACTCCAGTAAGAGGATTAAGACCCACCCTGGTCCACACCTTAACTGAAGGAGCCTCATCAAAAGTTCCTACTTAAAATAGGTTTCCACCCACAAGAATGGATTAATTAGATTTAAGAACATGATTTTCTGAGGGTACACAAAGTGTCAAACCACCACAAGCAAGAAGCCTGACCAATGGATCCTGCTGTTTGTTAGTAAGGTTTGTTTGGTGAAAATCTGCTCAGATCTCTGACTTGAAAGCATATTTCTCCATTTCATCACAAGATTTCTTAGGGAAATGTAAACCTTTCTGCCCTCAGTCCTGCTGCTTGTTACTTTAAGAGAAGCCTTCCTGAAATGGCAGCTTTGGAAATACTTACAGCATAAATTGCACAGAGCGGGTACTGAGAGCTGAAAAGATCTAATTCTGAAGGCATTAGAACAAGACATGCTCCCCTCCTCCAACCCCTGGTATTATAATGAATTCGTTTCAAATGTTCAGTATAGTACATAAAATATGTCATTCTTTGTCTTCTCCAGATAGAAAAATTCTACCTATTCTTAAATGCAAATAGGCGTGTGGTCATTTGTATTGTGGTTTATTATTGTTGCAATCTTGATTACTATTCTATCCTCATGTTCCTGAATGTGCTTGATGAACCCAGGGCTGGAAGAGCAGCAGAAGAGACTTAAAATATCTTAGTGTTTCCGGTTTTTGTATCTGATATATATATAGTGGTTTGGGTCAGCTAAATTCACAACTTCAGCTGAAGTTAGTGCTAATTCCACAAATATTTTATTTACTTACCAGTGTAAGAAACAACCAGCTTGATTTTGTGCTTTCCAGGTATATTCATTTCAACCAAATAGAAACAGTACAGCCAGAGACTTTTGGAGACCTTCGAGATTAAAGCGAGTGTTAAATTTTGACCATTCAGACGTTCTTCACTTCTGCTTTACATATTTTGTTTGTACAACAAAGCTGACTGAACTGGAGGTCAAGACATTTGATTTTGCTGTAAGCTTAAGAAGCAGAGACTGTACCATTGTCCTATAAAATAGAGTTATTATAAGACACTTTATAGTTTAAAATCAATGGGAAAATGATGCATAGCCCAAAAATAGGGCAAAAGAAATGAACAGTTACTGAACAAAGTGAGCTAAAACCACTTTGAAGACTTATGACAGCACCTATTTCCATTTGGCCATGTACTTCCCTGGTGTCCCAGCATTTGCACTTCTAGTTATTGCACAAGAAAAACACATATGCATTAGAACAACGGCTTGTCCTTGAGTGTTTACAGAAACATTATTGCTAATAGCACCACAATGGAAATGACTCAAATGTCAAACTATTGAATGGAAAAATAAATTGTCATACATTCACATAATAGAATACTATACAATAACATGGATGAATCTTAGAAACAGTCCAAAACACTAGAAAAATCCCAACATTGAAAAGTGCATACTGTTTGATTTTATTTTTACAAGAAATTAAAAAAAAAAAAAAAACAATAGGAATATATGGAGTTTTTGGAAGTCAGGGTGACAGGGGTTCCTTTGGAGAGGACATGTGACTAGGAAAGGCAGGATGGCAGCTTCTGCAGTTCTGGAAATGTTCCAACTTTGTTTTTGTGTTTTTCTGCATAATAATCATATGACAGTGTTCACTTTGGGGAAAGCCGCTGAACCGTATATCACGATGTGTGCACTTTGCTAGAAGAATGTTGCATTTCAATCAAACTTTAGTCATTTACAGCAACAAATCAAGGACATACTTAGACAGCCTTCTTTTGGTTTGTCTTTTATCAGCTTTTATCACAATCCCTTATATTTACACATCATTGCATCTTTAACTGAAGATGTGCTTTTTTGTGAAAAGAAGAAAAAGACAGAATTACATAGCTAAAATTAATCAGGAATCTGTTCTACCTCAAATAAATCAGAATAAAAAGCTTGCAGTTTTCAAAGACAAAGCCCTTCATTAATACACACACACAAAAAAACAGTAAAATTTAAAAAGAAAAAGACCTAGCCAACCCATTTCCCCTGTGGTCACTTCAACGCCATCTGCATGTGAATGTATAGGAAGGGTAATGCAAAAAACTGAATGCATTTTGTGTTGTTTTGTTTGTTTTCTGATGGAGGGCATGTGATGAAATGTCTGGAAGAAGTTAAAAAAAAAAAACTCCTAAAAAGGGGGGGAATATGTCTATCTCATTCAAAAGGTTTTTGTCTTATAAAATGATCAGTTTAGGAAGATCACCTCAAAGACTCAATGAAAATGCAGAATAATTACAATAGCATGAAATAGCTGCAGTTGGAAAGGGGTGATAATCTCAGACTGCCTTGGGTTACATACTGAGGTTGGAGTCACGAGTTCCTACCCTCTTAAATTGGGCAGGTGGCCATATGCTTTCTTTCTTAGATTCTGGGTTATCATAAAAGCTACAATACTGCCACAGTATAAAATACCACATTGATTGCTTCTGTGTTTGCATAAAACAATTTTGCCTTTGTTATTTTAAGTGACCGCACATGCGTGCGCACACTCACACACAAACATACTTCCTTTTACAGAAAATTACCTTAAATAATTGTCCTTTTATATAACTAAGAAGGTAGAGTCTGGAAGAGTTAAGAAAAGAAGAGATGAGGTAAGGTCTTGATGGGAGAGCTGGGTGTTGAAGGAAAGAGGGAGATAGGAGCTTCAGTGACTGTAGTGGAGAACAGGTCTTTAGCAGTATTTTCTTTCCAAGTAGAAGGCATGGTGTTTTAGTTTGCTAAAATCTGCTGGGAGCAATATACCAGAAATGGGTTGGCCTTTATAATGCAAATTTATTTGGTTAATAGCTTACAGTTCTGAAGCTGTGAAAATGTCCAATCAAGGCATCACAGAGATGCTGTAGCAGGAACTGAAGGTCGGCAGCTGGGGATGCTGGGTTCCTGCCTTGTGCCTTGTGATAAGACACAATGGCGGCTCTGCCAAGGTCTCTCCCTTCCCCTCCAGTCTCAGCTGTGAATGGGTAGGCATATGACTTGTCTCTCCCCTCTCCTCATTCTTTCTCTCTCAGCCTCTCAGGGGGCCTCTTTCTGTGCCTCTGTGCTCCACTGATTCCAGCCTCCAGCCTCCAGGACCTCTCCTCTGGGCCTCATCTCTTTCAGGCTTGTGGGGCTTCTCTGTCTCTGCAGCTTTTCTCTGTGTGTCTCTGCATGTTTCTCCCATTTATAAAGGACTCCAGCAAGAAAACCAAGACTCACCCTGGTTCACAATCACTGAAGTAATCCAATCAAAGGCCCCCAAATGAATCCAATCCAATTTAAGAGTCCCACGGCCACAGGAAAGGATTAGCTTTAAGAATATGATTTTTTCTGGAATCTACAAAAAGTTGCTTCAAACTGTCACACATGGCCTTCTTGGATTCCAGCCCCATCTCCACCACCCTCCATTAGCAAACTTCAGAGCATTAGGAAGCCCATTAATATGAGAGTACAATTAGATACTTGATGGTGAGTATAAATGCATGCTCAATAGGACTTCAAATTTAGCATGAAGGAAATAGCAACAATAGTAACAATGATAAGGAAAAGTCAATGTAGCCCTTCCCCTCCCCCCTTATCCTGACAAGAATCTCCTGCCTTAGAACTGGAACCTGCACTTCTGGCTCTGTAACCCTGCCTGCTTGATTTCGTAAACTGCAGTTCTGCTTCTGTAACCACGCTTGCTTAGTTGCCTAAGGTAATGGAAAATTCCACCCTCCAACTTGCTAGCCAATGAATGGGAGCCTGCAGACCCCAATAAAAACTCCAGAAAGCTGGGGCTGGGGGCCCAGATTTTGGAAACTGAACTTTCCTCTGGGCCCGTGCACATAAGAAAGCCTGGTTCCTACTCTCTCTCTGAGTGCCGGTTTGGGTTTTTCATAGCAACAGCTGCAACAAGAACATTTATTGCTCTATGTGGCATTTAGTCATTTTTAATCTTCACAACTGCACTGTGAGGAAGGTTCTATAAATGAGGCACAGAGAGGTTAAGTAATTCAAGATCACACAGCTTGGAAATAATGGGACCAGGATTCAGCCCTGACAGGGGTTGAAACCTGGTCTAACAACCCTGGGAGCAAAGCCTGTGCCAGGTATGGAAATGGATATTCTATGGGGCCAGGTATGATGTCCCCAGCCACAGAGCTATTCCATATTAAATCCAAGTTGCATACCGAGATCTGTCTGACTTCAAAACCCATGCACAAAGCACACTGGGAGTTCTTTCTGAGTTTCCCTGGCAGCCTCACACATTAGTCTTTCTCTCTTTGAAGGCACAGAATTCTAAACTGAAGGAAGGCATTACACTCCAGGTGGTGGAATGGCCTAATAGCTTATGAGAAAAGAGGTCACAAGCCAGGGTCTGTGGTTTAGCCAACTTAGACCCAACGTTCAGATTTTAAAAATGGATGTATTCTAGTTTAGAGTGACTAGTCACCTGCTTTTCTCCTTCCCACTTTCTTTACTTCTTTTGAACAATGTCTTTATTATTAGAATTTTCACTATAAAGCAAACTAGATTCTAAAATAAACATTTTCCATTGGCACCAGTCTACCTGCAAATGAAATGTGCATCCTGCATAGTTGGACAGTTGTTTGGGTTTCCAGAACTAGAAGGAAGTGACCTGTCAGAAAGACTTCTGAGATAACAAGTCAAATAAAAGTAAAGACAAGAGAGAACAATCTAAGGATTAAAATTACAAACAATAATTTATTCAGTGTCATATCTATTGTGATGTAAAGAACAGATCATACAATTATACTCTTAGTCAATATTTCTACTCCACCATAATTACATTAATTGACAAATACTGATTTTCACATTTAAATATTTTTCTACTTAACAATTTTACTTAGTAATTTATAAGAAATGCATGATCTCTTTACCAGACTGTTCCTACTGAGAACCTTCTCATCATAAAGTCCCATTTATTCTTCATCTCAGCAATGTCTCCTTAGAATAAATCTCCCCAATTCTAGACTCACCCAGGGACGCCCTGCAGGCTGAATGCTTTCCTGGACTTCAATCTACCACGCAGTGGGATAAGCAACTGGTATTCGAATTCTCTACTAATGAATGTGAAAATGTGCAAAAGTAGATTTTGTTCCTAGCAGGGAAATAAGACAACCCAGTGAGCTCTGTTTGATTATACTGCAGATTTTTTCAAGCTTTTTGTCTACAGGATTTGGCAAATTTCCTAACAACTCTTTAAGGATAAAAAAAATTAAACCATGAACACATTCAAAGCAGTAGGAATTCAAAGTAAAGGTAGGTTGGTTGGATTCATGTGATATTTTTAAGCCTAGTCAGATAAAAGGATTTAGCCTTGACTTCCACTCCCTTCTCAGTCTTGAAAATATAGCCAGTCTGGCTTCTCCTATAAGCTTAATTTTACTAGACAGTTGGTAATCCTGAAATATGTAGACAGCAAATAATTGTCAATGATCATTGAAAGGAATTGAGAACTGTTTAAACAATTTTAAGGAATATAGACATGAATGGATCAGCAGCTCTCTCTTCATATTTAGAAGGCAGAAAACTACTACCATAATTGTCATTTCAAGTTTATTCACCTGCAGCCCTCCTGGATGTCTCCTCTACACCCTTGGCTTCAATTCTTATCTCTAGGCAGAAAGCTTACTAATTACATCTCCAACCCAAACTTGACATCTAAGATCCAGACTCATGCATCCAACAACTTCTTAAATATCCTCTCAATGTCTCAAATTCAACCAGTCTGAAGCCAAATTTATAGTCTTCCTCCACCAAACCTGCTTTCTTCTGGTGGTACTTGTCTCAATTAATGGCCTTACCATATATACATTTGTGCAAGTCAGAGAGCTAGAGTTATACCTCTGCTATGGATTTAGTCTTGACTCTCACAAAGACATATTCAAGTCATAACCCCTGGACCTGTGGATATTAACCCATTTGTAAATAGGATATTTGAAGATATTTTTAGTTAAGGTGAGGCCAAACTGAATCAGGGCAGGCCTTACTCCAATATGACTTGTGTCCTTACAAGCAGATGACATTTGGACACAGTAGGAGACAAAAGAGAGAAGGCCATGTGAAGGAGGCAGAAATTGAGTTGTGGATTGCTGGCTAAAGACCTTAGAAAAACCATGATCCTGCCACAACCTTGATTTTGAACTTCTAGCCTCCAACACTATGAGAAAATAAATTCCTGTTATTTAAACCAACTATTCTGTGCTTATAGAAGCCCTGGCAAATTAAGACAACCTAATTCTCCCTCACTTCTTGCATACTCACCAATTCCAAGTTCTTTTGACTTTGTCTACTAAATATTTTTTGAACATGTTCAATTCTCCTTTTATCCACTACTTCCACACTAAGCAAAACTGTGATCTCAACATTACAAGAAGCAGAGGTCTTCCCATGGCCTTGCTTTACTTGGAGACCCTTTTCTCTGTCCTGAACCCGGGTGTGGGTGAAATTGGAAACCACTAGTCCATTGGAAATCAGTTTCTGACATAGCAAAATTCGTTTCACAACTACAGCAAAAGAGGTCACTTCACCAAGTCTTGTGGCATGAATGTATTGTGTAATTTTCAGAAAAAAAGTTTAGTAGTCTAAGTTTTTTTATTTTAAGTTGATAAAGAAAAGAACCTGTTGAGCAATTATATAGCAACTAAAAACTTTGTACTTTATATGAAATCAATATTTAAATGGGTTATTTTTTCATTGCTGTTCTTAAACATTGTATGTGGTTGTATATACCAGTACCAATATGTTCTGACAATTGCTTCAGCCCAACAAAGCTGTGAATTGTTTTAAAAATTGTAAAAATGATTGTGATGATTCATTTATCAAAAAGAAAGATGGACAGAAGGGTTTTCCTGAATATCAAAACTTGTCTATAATCATGTAATCTGTGTATGTATAAAAATTAATAAATTCTTCAAAAGAATATGCAAAAATAACTTTAAGCCTTATATATTCAATGGGATAAAACAAAAGATAGGGTTATGGACCTTAACAAAATCTTTCTGATCTAATACTGGCTCAGCATGCCATAAGCACATCACATTTCCTTGGGAAAAAGCCATGGCCAACTTTGACTTTTGTGAGATCTGTAATTATGTACATTTAATTGTATTTCCTAAAACTTTATAGAATCATTAGGCACTAATGAACCTACAAGAAATCCTGCTTCCTGGGTCTTTCTGAAAGAGAATCAGTCTCATTCCAAAGGGATTGTTTAAGAACCACAAGTTTTGGGGGGCTTTGACAGCATGATTGACAGCTCTTAGCTAAGTAAATATTTATACAACCAACCTAAGATTAGGCTACCACAAAGAGAACAAAACTCTTCTCAAGCTCTGTAAAATACACAGAACAAGAACACATGGCCAGAGAATGACAACAAAAATAATAAAGAGAGAATGATTCTCAGGCTGAGAAGTTGCTAATATTGATTTAGTTTTCAGTGTGAACTCACTGAGCCATGGAAAAAACAAATCCACTGTGCCATACTAATTACCTTGACAACCCCACTCTAATGTAAGAGCAGAGATGGGAAGAATAATACTATATTTATCTATATCTCACTATACAATCAGAAAACAACGTAAGTTCAAAGTGACCAAACTTTTTGTAAAGAGGAGCTACTTTTTATTTCCTCCAAATTCTTGAGACCATAAAGAAGAAAGGGATTGTGATAGTTTGAGAGTGTATGTACCCCCAGAAAATCATATCTTTAGAGATAATCAATTTCTGTGGGAGTAAATCTATTATAGATGGGACCTTTTGGTTAGATCACTTTAGTAGGGTGTGACTCAGGGTGAATCTTAATCCTCTTATGGGAGTCCTTTATAAACAGGATGAACATGGAGACAGAAACAGAAAGAAACTCACAGAAGCTAAGAGAGAAAGCCTTGGGAGCCAGAAGCTGAAATCAACAGAACACAGGAGCAGAGAGAGAAAGCCACAAGAGGAGGGAGCTGAAATCAATGGAACCCGGGAATGAGGAATCCAGGAGCTGAAGAAATGAAACCAGGAAGAGAAGCGAGAGACCAGCAGATGCCTCCATGTGGCTGTCTTCAGGGAGAAAGAATCACCTGATGATGCTTTGATTTGGACACTTTTTTCAGCCTGGGAACTATAAGTCGTCAAGTCAATAAACCCCCATTGTAAAAGCCAACCCATTTCTGCTATATTTCTTTCAGCGGACTTTTAACAAACAAAAACAAGGGTTTATTTCAAAGCCAGACACCAAAGGACAAATATTGTGTGATCTCATTGATATGAAATAATTAGAATAAGCAAATTCAAAAAGTCAGAAACCAGGGTCTGGTGGGAGGGCATAGGGAATGGGAGTTAATGCTTAAATTGTACTGAGTTTCTCTTCAGGTTGATCATAAAGTTTCAATAATAGAGGGAGGTGGTGGTACCACATTTTTAATGTAATTAACAGCAGTGGATTATATACTTGAAAGTGGTTAAAAAGGGAAATTTTAGGTTGCATATATGTTACTAGAACATGTATTCTAGTAACATACATACAACACACACACACACACACACACACACATATATATATATACTGTACTACACAGAAGATGAACCCTAATGTAAACCATTGACTATAATTAATAACACAATTGTAATAATATTCCTTCATTAATTGCAACAAAGGTACCACATTGAAGCAAGGTGTCAATAATTGGGGGGAGGGGTAGGGAAACCCTGTGTTTTCTGCATGATTTTTCATAAAACTACAACTTCTCTAATACAAATAAAATAAAACAAATCAATAAAAAAGAAGAAAAAGGTGCTGTTGGTAGAGGGAACATGTGACTGTGTGTGTAATTGTGCATGCATCTTCATAAAAGATAAGCTAAGGAAATTTGAATCTGAAGCATGGTTCCTGAGGGGTGCTGAAAACTAGACTTCAACAAGCCTAACACACAAGACCAACCTCAAAGAAATAGCTAACTTGGAAATCTAGTGTATTGTGTCCATATACACCAAATAACTCTTTATATTCTGGGTGAATCATTGTAACTCAAACTTTAATAAATCAGAGGAGATTAAAATATGCATTTTCTAGCTCTACTGCACAATAGCAATTAAGAATGATCTGTTAGACTAACAAATTATTCATTTATATCGTTTAGGAGTTAATTAAGCATCTGAATGGGAAATCTTTATTTCAGAGCACAGTAAATTATTTTAAGTCATCTTAAAGGAAAATTGACTGAATTACCATAATCTATTAGGTTCAAGAAAAAAGCTTTCTAGTCACTTGCCTGTTGTGCTGAAGTCAGTAACATTGAATTTTTCCAATGTATATTATACAAAGAAGCATATGTATTCTTTAAATAGACAATGTAAAATTATTCTCTGTGTAGTCAAAAATATTTTGATAATTAACTATCCATTTTCATCCTCCTAATCAATTACCACTTTACATAAGAATATACCAGCATATGGCATTTTCTATACAATAGTTTAAAATCATGTTGTACAATCTTCACTCCACAAGATGTTGTTTCAACCATAAATTAGACTAATCATGGATAGTCATAGTATTAAAATTTTTGTAATAGGTATGCATACAAATTTAACTTAACTGTAGAGACAAAATGCTTTCATGGATCTGAAAATTCATATAAAATTAAATAGTATACAATACATTGTGTTTTTTTGAGGGAGTGCAATGTAATACTTATATGTGCCATTTATCCTTATTAAAAGATTGTGCATTGACTAAGGTATTTTAAGTATTTACGCAAATCTGCTTGTGCACACATGGTTTCATAGTTTCATTTGTATATTTTCACTATATTATTTAGAAAGAACAAGGTATATTAGTAAAAATCTTCAAGCCAAGGATAGCAACGTTAATATTCTCTGTTCTGTTTCCATGTTAATTCCACTTGGAACTGGATAAACACATTAATAGAATTAGTGCTCTTAAACCTTAGTAACTTTTAAACCAGACAACTCTATTAAAAAGGAAAAAAAAAAAAAAAAGATAAACACTGGCTGCTTTGTAAGCCTGCAATTAAATCATGGCTTGACCCTAATAGCAAGCCCTCCCTCATTTACCTCCAGAAAACGGTTTCAGAAAAGTATCCTTGTAAATGTTTCATAATATAGCTCACTAAAATACTAATACAATGATAAACTGAAGAAGGCAATATTTCTGAAAACTATCACCTATAAGCTAGCAATGTTAATTACAATACAAGCATACAATTTTGTTTTACTTAAGTGTAATCTCCCTAAATTTATACAGATTTACTAATGAAATGAGCAACTGTTGCATCTACTATTTCAAATGGAAAATTATGTTTTCATTTAACCATATTAAGTCATTATTCTCACAAGTTAGATTTCCAAAATCATTTTGATAACTTAAGGATGTAAAGTATTGCATTAGTCAGCCAAAGGTGTGCTGATGCAAAATACCAGAAATCTGTTGGCATTTATAAAGGATATTTATTTGGGGTAGAAGCTTACAGTCAAGTCACAAGGCCAAAAAGTGTAAGTTACTTCCTTCACCAAAGTCTATTGCCATGTGTTGAAGCAAGACGGCTGCAAGTGTTCAGGCTTCCTCTTCTTCTAAAGGCTCTGTGGTCCCAGCTTCTTCCGATATCAGCTGTAGGCCGAGATAAGTCTCGTCTCTATCCTGGGGCTCATTTCTCTTTGGGCTCAGCTGCTCTGCTCATTCTACAAAGTCAGCTGTAAACTATCAGGTGAGTGGCTCGTCTCTCTCCCAGGGCCTCTGCCGTGTCTAATGGAGCCTTCTCTCTTTCTCACGTATCTGCTTCTCTGTGTGTTCACTTCTGGGGTTCCAACATTAAAATTCCAACCTCTCTTCTCTGCAGTGTGGTTTCTCTATGAGTTCCCACCCACCAAGGGGGTGGGGACTCAACATCCTAATGACATGGCCCAATCAAAGCCTTAATCATTATTTAATTATGTGAAAGTGAAACCTCTGAATCCAATATCATCTAATATGCCCATAGGAATAGACCAGATTACAAATATAATCCAATATCTATTTTTGGAATTCATAAACAATATCAAACTGCTACACTCCACCCTCTGAGTTCCAAAAATACATTACAATATTCAAAAACCCTTATTCCAGTAGCAATAAACTAAGCACAAAATAATATCACAATCAGTTTTTGAAAATACAGTTTATCTTGGGGCAAAATCCCATCTGCTGTAGACCTCTGGAACTTACAAAACCATTTATCTGCTTCCAACACATAAATGGACAAAGGATATACATTTTCATTACAATAAGGAGAAATTGGGAGGGAAACATGAGTTATGGGTCCCCTACAATTCTGTAAACCTGTAGGGCATAATTCATTAGATTACAAAGTCTGAGAATCATTCTTAAGTGGATAGTTTCTTCTCCCTGCATCCACATGGGGACCCACCCTTTCCACAGGCTTGCCCAACAGCCACTTTCTTGGTTCCTCCCTCATCAAGCATCTGGGTAGTGACCAAGCTCCAGACCTCACACTCCAAGAGCATTGGGGTGATTGCCACACTTTACCCAATCTTTGGTTAGAGTCTTAACCCCTCTAGTACAGTGAAGGCAACATCCTACCTAACATTTGGCATACAGGCTCAATCCTCTCAGAGCAATGTGTTGGCAACCTGGCCTTTATAATCCATGGGGGAGAGGCCTACCCCTCTCAGACCTATGGGGCATTGACCTCAACCTTCCTAATCCCTGGGGAATGTGCTTCACCCTCTCTGTACCCTGGGGAGGCAAAACTCTCCCTGAACATTGGGCAGGAACATCAACCTTCTTCAACTGCAAGGCAAACTCACCCTCTTTGTACACATGGGGTGGATTCCTCTCTTGGCCCAAAGAGATGTCTTAATTCCAGATCTAATTTTCCATGGTTTTCCTCTTGAAGTCATTTCACTTTCGATGTCTCCCTTCCTTGTCTTTTTTATTCCAGGCTGACAGTGATTTTGTTCACACAGCTCTCTCAAAAAGTTTGTTTGTTTAGCATGCAAGAATCAGGGGTCCAAGCCATCAGACATTAAGACTTTCCACAAGTCTTTCCTAGATAACTGTATCTTCAATCTTGATTTACAAGTTAGAAGTTCAGTTAAGTCCTCAAATGGGGCACTATCATCTTAGGGCTTTATTTCCAGAAGCTTAGAATTTCCAGAATCAGTTTCTGGTTTCTTTGTGCCCAATAGTTCTGTCCTCAGCTTATTTCTCTCATCCAGCATTTTGCTATAAGCTGCAAGTAGAAGCCAAGCTGCATTTTCTGAGTTTATCTTGGAAAGTTTTTCAGCTAAATGCCCAGGCTCACCATTTTCAATTTCTGCCTTCCATAAAACACCAGTGAAGCAGGCTAGTAAGATAAGGAATCAATAGATGAATCTGGAACCTGGCAAGAAGTCCACGTGAACATCGGTATCCACAAGATGGCTGCTGGAAGACGCTCATGAGATTTCTGCCATCCAGAATGTGTCCTCTGGAAGCCAGGAGAAGCCCCAAATATTCTCCAGGGGCCTTATAATTGGGCCCTCCTGGGAGATTGATGGGTGGGGTAATCAATTAAAACAGCAAACAGCTGGAACTCCTCCCATGCTATTAGCAAAGGGGTGGAATAATTAATGGTTTAAATAGCCAACACAAAGTTCAAATCTCTCCCACCCTCTCTTGCCTTCTGTGCCCTGCTCTCGCTGTGTCTCCCCCAGCATGGATCAACATGCAAGTAAAACCTGGGCATTTATAACCTATAATGGGAAATTGTAGTCTATAAATCAGCCCTCTTTATCACTCTTCAGCCCCTTACTCTCTACCAGGGACCCATGATCTGTTATTTTCTCCATTTCTCTTCCCACCCTAACTTAATAAATTACTGACCTAACTAACCCAATGTGCTCTTGAAATTCATTTCTACAACATAGTCAAGAATCTAGACAAAATCCAGTAACACCAAGAGTTAATCTTGCTAAGTTCTCTGCAACTTTAAAACATCGTTTGCCTTTAATCAAGTTTCCAGTAATAGTTTCATCATTTACTTCTAAGGCATCATAAAAAGTCTTTTTAGCATCCATATCCCTATGAACAGTCTCTTCAAAGTACTGTAGGTCTTTTTTACCAAGCATCGCACAATTCCTCCAAAAAATACCCTTTACACATTTATAAAACCATTCCAGCATTTTAGTAATTGCAAAAGCACTTCCTCACTCTCCAGTACCAAATTCTATATTACTCAGCCAAAGGGGGGCTGATGGAAAATACCAGAAATCTGTTGGCATTTATAAGGGTATTTATTTGCAGTAGAAGATTACAGTCACAAGGCCATAAAGCATTGTGTTGCCATGTGTTGGAGCAAGACGCCTGTCGCCACATGTTGGAGCAAGATGGCTGCCTATGTCTGAAAAGGTTCAGGCTTCCTCTTCCTCTTAACTCTCTGTGATCCCAGCCTCTTCCAATATCAGCTGTAGGCTGGGATAAGTCTTGTCTCTCTCCCAGGGCTTGTTTCTCTCCAGTTTCAGCTGCTCTGCTCTCTCCACAAGGTCAGCTATAAACTCAGGCAAATGGCTCTTTTCTCTCCTGGGGCGTCTGCTGTGTCTAATGGAGCTCTCTCTCTTTCCTCACGTATCTGCTTCTCTGTGTGTTCACTTCCCAGGGCCCCAACATTAAAACTCCACCCTCCCTTCTCTGCAGTGCAGTATCTCTGTGAGTCCTCACCCACCAAGGGGGCAGGGACTCAACATCCTACTGATGTGGCCCAATCAAAGCTTTAATCACTATTTAATCAAGTAAAAGTGAAACCTCTGAATCCAATATAATCTAATATGCCCAAAGGAACAGACCAGTTTACAAACATAATCCAATATCTATTTTTGGAATTCATAAACAGTATCAAACTGCTGAAGGTATATAGGATGTGTTTTTGTTAAGGAAAAAGAGTAGTTTTGTCCTAAGATAAAATGACTGGTTATTTTTTTAAAAAGAGGAAAATGTAGGTGAAAGCCTGAATGAATATAGAAAGTGCAAAAGGTTGAGGAAAAGGAAATTATTTCTTATGGTCAAAGTTGGGTAAGATTTAGTGGGTTTAACTGTAAAGTTTTTAAGAGCCTTAGTATCAAATAGTATACTGATGCAAAACTAGAATTTCATTTTCTCTTTATTAAAGTGACAAAGATTTCTTGGATTATTGGTTTGTTTTTAGTGAGAGGTTATACAGTCGTGTTTTCTTTTTAAATGTAAAATATAATTTAATTGTAGGTTTTATATTGTTTTATTATCACATTTAGGTTAACAACATTCATTTTACCTTCAGGGCTTAATAATAAATATAACTAAAGAGAAAATCATCTTCATTTTGATAATTTTCATTGTTATATTGTTTGAATTAACATAAATAGTATTCAGAAATTTGATAAGTTCAGTTATCCAATGTTAAAAAGTTTATTTTAAAGATGGAAATGTGATGCACATTTAAAAATATATATATATAGATATTATTGACTTGTGCTCTTTAAAGAATTCTGCAGAAAGTCTGTGTTTTATCTGAATAACTTCCTGTACTTTATGTTAACCTTATCTTCCTTTATTGTCTTCAAAAGAAGTCTTCACTGGGAACTGAACCCAGGACCTCTCATGTGGTAGGTGGGTACCTAACTGCTTGAACCACATCCACTTCCCTATTTTGATTATTTTCTTGACTTCATCTTTAGAGAGGTTTTGGATCACAGAAGGGTCACAACTGTGGCAGGGGAAGAACATTGGTGTGGGATGTCTGTGATGGGGGGATGCATTGGAGGGGGTTCATCTGGGGCATGCCTCTAAAGCATCTGAATGTGTTTAAGTGTTCATGGGGCATTGTCATGATGAGTGGAGATTCACACAATAATTGAAAGAATATTGGATTCCTGTCCTAGGAAGCTCTACTACATTCTCTAATGGGACAGCAAGAATCACCCAGTGCCTAATGAAGGAGGACAGACCATTGCACTGGAACCTTGATATTGATTATTGTACTTATGAACCTTTTCTTGTGAAATTGAAACTTAGCTTAGTCTTATATGTTGCCTAAGAGTTACCTCCTGAGGGCCTCCTTGTTGCACAAATGTGGCCTTTCTCTAAGCCAAACTCAGCATATAAATGCACTACCATCCCCCCAGTGTGGGACATGACTCCCGGGGATGAGCTTCACTGGCACTGAGGGATTACTACAAAGCACCAACTACTAGTAAGGCACCTGGAAAAAGACCTTGACCATAAAGGGGAAATGGTAAATACAAATGAGTTCTTGTGGCTAAGAGATTTCAAAGTGAGTCACGAAATCATTCTAGAGGTTATACTTATGAACACCTCAGCAGGATCTCATTGACTGCCACAGTAAACTGCACCTCAAACAGCAGTGCTCCTGAGGGCTCTTGAGACATCTAGACACTATAGGCAGGGCAGACAGTTTCAGGTATTTGGCATGCTGTCAGTGGGTCATACTTTGGAATTTATGCTCCCCAATGTAACAATATAAATGTAGACTCATTTATAGTTTCCCTACACATGACTCTTCTGACCCTTTTATTTGAACCTATACTTAGCACTATACTTGTTAAATATGTGTCCCAGAGACTTAAATTGTAGGTCTGTTCATGTGCTGGTTGAGCCCTGAATCTCAACAGAGTTGCAACATCTATTCTCCAGTTCACTGGACTTACCCAGGACAACTAACAAGGTGAGGATGATGGACAATTCCCATCCCAACTAACAGAGACTGTCTGCAACTGCAAGCAAGACAGTTCCATCCATCTGCCCCATGTGATCTAAGCCCCCTCTCAACTGGAAAACAGAGTAGGCATAGCCATCCCAAAATCCTCAAGATTGGGAAATGAACAATGGGCTAAAGTATACTTATTATTATTATTCTATTATAAACTTTTTATTATTCTAGCAAAAGAAGAACTTGTATCATTGATATACAGTCAGTGGCCACCAGAGATCTTGAGGGGAGGGAGAGGAAGAATAAATGTAACATGGGGGAATTTTCAAGACATTGGAACTGTCCTGAAGACATTGCAATGATGGACACAGGACATTAAACATTTTGTCAAAGCCTATAAAATTGTGCAAGGTAAAGTGTAAACTCTAATGTAAAACTATAGTCCATGGTTAGTAGTAATGCTTCAATATGTGTTCATCAATTGTAACAAATGTACCACACTAATGAAAAATGTTGTTAATATAGGAAAGTGTGTGTGTGGGTGGGGGGGGTTGGCTATATGGGAATCCCTTATATTTTTTATGTAACATTTATGCAATCTATAGTTTTTCTAAAGAAAAATTTTAAAGGAAAAAAAAAAGTGCTTATGGTCAGCTACAGGTTAAAGCTTAATCTTTAGCAAAAAAAGACTGTAAGCAAAGGAAAACAAGGCACGTATATAAATTATGTTCTACCTATAAATTACGTATTACCCTAGTAAAAATGTAAAAAACAAAAATTTCTGCTATGTTCTGTGATTTATAACCTCAATGTAAGTTAAGAGTCAAATGTTTTGTTTCTGGAAATACCTTCATTTAGAAAATGCTCATAAAAGAATTAGAGCCTAGAATGTAAGCTCTTGCAGCAGTCACATTTGTTCCTGGGCTTTAGTTGCTAGTTCTGTATTGTGAAGTGCTTTACTCTTTATGTGTAACCTGGTAACTCCCTGGAACTTTATATATTTGTGTGGCACCTGAAACTCAGAGTTAAAGTACTCCAGCTCTGGTAGCACTGAAATAGTTGCATTAATTAAAAAAGATAACTCCATGCTGCAACTATCGAAGAAGCTGAAAAAGAAATCAGACTTCAGATAAGAATATAAATGAGACTGATCTAATTAAGACCAAGGTAAAGCAGAATATAAGGTGTAACCATTGGCCAATTTGATGTAATTATGAATTCCAAAAATATAATTGGATCATGCTTGTAAACTGATCTGTTAATCTGGGCATGGTTAGATTATGATTAGGGTGTTGAGCCCCACCCCTTGGTGGGTGGGGAATCAAATATAAAAGGCATGGCAAGAACAGTTTTGAGAAGCAGTCTTTGAGAAGCAGCTTTGATGTTGGAAAGAAGGCCCCAGGAGAAGAGAAGTGAGCCGTTCGCCTGATAGCCCACAGCTGACCTTGTGGAGGAAACAGGAGCTAAGCCTGGAGAGAAACGCAGCCCCGAAAAGAGAGGAACCCAAGAAGCCTGAATCCTGGGCAAATGTCGGCAGCTGTCTTGCTCCAACACGTGACAATGGACTTTGGTGAGGGAAGAAACTTATGCTTTATGGCCTGGTAACTGTGGACTTCTACCCCAAATAAATACCATTTATAAAGACCATCCCATTTTTGGTATTTCACATTAGTACCCCTTTGGCTGACTAATACAGAATTTGGTACCGGGAGTGGGGTAGTGCTTTTGTAATTAACAAAATGTTGGGACGGTTTTATAAATGGGTAAGGGGTATTTTTTGGAGGAATTGTGAAATGCTTGATGGAAAAGGCCTAGATCACTTTGAAGAAACTGTTGATAGTAATATGGACACTAAAGAGACTTTTTATGATGCCTTAGAAGTAAATGATGAAATTATTATTGGAAACTGGAGGAAAGGTGATCCATGTTTTAAAGTTGAAGAGAACTTAGAATTAACTCCTGGTGTTATATGGAAGACAGAATTTGAAAATGGCGAACCTGAACATTTAGCAGAAGAACTTTCCAAAGTAAATTTGAAGAATGTGGCTTGGTTTCTCCTTGCAGCTTATAGCAAAATACTAGATGAGCGAAATACACTAAGTACTGAACTTTTGGGCACAAAGAAAACAGAAACTGATTCTGGAACTTCCAACTTTGTGGAAATCAAATTCCCACATGAAAGTGCCCCATTTGAAGACTTTACTAAACTTGGAACTTGTAAATCAGAATTGAAGATGCAGTTATCTAGGAAAGACTTGTGGAAAGTGTTACTGTCTGATGGCTAGGACCCCTGCTTCCTGCATGCTAAACCAACAAAGTTTTTGAGAGAGCTATATGAACAAAACCACTGTCAGCTTGGACAAAAGAGGACATGGAAAGGACAGATTGAAGGAGAATCAGCTTTAAGAAGAAAACCGTGGAAGCAGAGATCTGGAATTAAGACATCTCCTTGGGCCAGGAGAGGAGACCCACCAATGTGTACAGAGAGGGTGAGTTTGCCCTTGCAGTTGAAGAGGGTGGACATTCCTACCCAATGTTCTGGGAAAGTTTTGATGCCCCATGGTGAAGAGAGGGTGAGTTTTCCCCAGCAGTTGAAGAGGGTGGATGTCCCCACCCAATGTTCTGGGAGAGTTTTGCCATGCCAGGGTGCAGAGAGGGTGGAGCACATTCCTCAAAGATTAGGGTGGTTAAGGTCAACACTCCATAGGTCTGAGAGGGGTGTACCTGTCCCCCATGGATTAGAGAAGGCCAGGTGGTCAGCCCATTGCTCTGAGAGGGTTGAACCTGTATGCCAAAGGTTAGGGGGCATGTTGTCTTCACCTCACTGTACTAGGGTGGCTAAGACTCTAACCCAAAGATTGGGTAAAGTGTGGCAATCACCCCAACATTCTTGGAAGGTGAGGTATGGAGCTTGGTCGACACCCAAATGCTTGATGAGGGTGGAACCAAGAAAATGGCCATTGGGCAAGCCTGTGGAAAGTGTGGGTTCCCCTGTGACCCAAAGAAGAAGAAACCATCATCTTAAGAATGACTCTCAGACTTTGAAATCGAATGGAGGATGCCCTGCAGGTTTACTGAACTGTAAAGGATCCATGACTCATGTTTAACATCCCAATTCCTTCTTATGATATTGAAAATGTTTATCCTTTGTCTTTCCATTTGTGTATTGGAAGCAGTTAAATGGTTTTGTAAGTTTCAGAGGTCTATAGCAGATGGGACTTTGCCTCAAGATGAACTGTATTTGTTTAAAATGATTATGATATGATTTTGTAGTTGAATTGTTACTGATGTAAGGTTTTTTGAATATTGTAATGTAGTTTTGGAATTCAGAGGGTGGAGTGTAACCGTTGGCCAATTTGATATAATTATGAATTCCAAAAATATAATTGGATCATACTTGTAAACTGATCTGTTAATCTGGGCATGGTTTGGTTATGATTAGGGTGATGAGCCCCACCCCTTGGTGGGTGGGGAATCAAATATAAAAGGCATAGCAAGAACAGTTTTGAGAAGCAGTCTTTGAGAAGCAGCTTTAATGTTGGAAAGAAGGCCCCAGGAGAAGAGAAGTGAGCCGTTCGCCTGATAGCCCACAGCTGACCTTGTGGAGGAAACAGGAGCTAAGCCCGGACAGAAACGCAGCCCCTGGAAGAGAGGAACCCAAGAAGCCTGAACCCTGGGCAAATGTCGGCAGCTGTCTTGCTCCAACACGTGACAATGGACTTTGGTGAGGGAAGAAACTTATGCTTTATGGCCTGGTAACTGTGGACTTCTACCCGAAATAAATACCCTTTATAAAGACCAATCCATTTTTGGTATTTCACATTAGCACCCCTTTGGCTGACTAATACATAAGGTAAAGGGTAATACTTATATTTTAAAGCTTTAATTACTATGTGAGACCAAGTAAGAGAGATTTATTTTATCTGAAATCTGAATGTCCTGTGGCATACTATATAACTTAACCCTTTTGGTCAGTATATTTGAACAACCTAACTCAACATAATTAACATAGAACCTAAAATAAGGAATGAGATCTTAGTATTATATATGGGTTGATGTAATTCAGTTATGCATTTCAAAGTGTTTGGGGCAGAAAATGAAAAAGTATTTGTAAAGTCCCTTCAGGGACCAGGGAAAAAATGCATAGAAATGTAAACTCCCCCACCTGGGGAATTCCTCCTATCTTTTCAAGGTTACTGAAAATATAATCAAACAAAACTTTACAAGTTCTACATCTAAGCTCCCCTCCTTTTAGAAAGTAAATTATCCTTATTTAAACTTATAACAGGAAGGCTTATGGAAATAAACTCTGAAATACATGAACCTTGCCTCATAAAAGGAAATATGCTAATGAACCAAGACCTCAATCTTAAAGCTTGCACTTATAAACTTTATTTCTGTAAAGACTAAACTAAGTTTAATTATAATTAATGCCTCATACTCACCTCCTAGAAATCTCATTGTTACTCAATGTGGCCTCTATCTAAGCCAAACTCTGCAATAATTCCCCCCTCTACATGGGACATGTCTCCCAGGGATTAGCCTCCCTGGCACTGTGGGACTGTAACAAATGTTGAACAGCAATGCTTTTGGAGAAAGATCTTGATGAAAAGGGGAAAAGAAATAAAATAAAGTTTCTATGGATAAGAGATTTTAAATGGAGACAGGAGGTCATTCTAGAGGTTACTTTTATGCAGGTCACAGCCAGATATCACAAATTGCCACAGTATGCAAAGCCTCAAACAGAAGTGCTAGTTTCCTTCAGGATTAGTATCTTGGCCTGACAATATAAATTATAATTTAATAATTATGTTCATTTTTAAAGCTTGTCTCTGCTTTATATCTTGGCCTTGACAAAGCAGAGTAGCAGAAAAGACTTTAATAATCCAACTGAAACCTGAAATTAAGGAGTCTGTGCAGTTGCTATCTAAGAAATTCCATTCCTCCAACTCTTAGGAATATGAGTATGTTGCCCCTTTTCAGCATGAAGAAGCCAAAATGGTTATCACCCAAATATCCCTTGTTGTCCATTTTGAGGAATGGACAAAAGAAAATGAAGAATTTGTAACTGAAAAACTAACAAATATGCTTTAGTCCAAAAGAAAATACCAATAACTGTGATAGCTCACTGAATTATAGCTTCGATGTAGGTTAGCTTTTTGAAGTAGCCAAAAGAAAATACCTGCACATATTGTTCCTCACAGAACGTAACCCAGATGCTTTATTTCTTTAATGCTGTTGCTATGTTTTGAAATGACATCTTTACCTGGTAACTGGACAGTAAGGAGACAACTTGTGACTGGCTTAGCCAGTATCCTCTTATCTTGTTTTGCAATCCCAAAGTGTGGTGCCCTTGTACGTAGCTCCCTGAAGTCAGGAGTCCTTGCATGTTGATTAACATGAGTCAGTCCAGAACTGACCCCCCAAATTCCTAAGTTATCCTCTTAGACCAAGGCAGTTCTAATCAGAGTTGGCCACCTGACATGTGCAATAGTAACCTTAAACTTCAAGTAAACCAGCATATAATCAATCTGCACATGCTCAGTGATTAGACTGTCTCTAACCTCATAATTATCCTAAGCCTGACTGCCTTTTTTTGAATGGTATAAAACACTTAAAGTTTCTCCAGTTTGGGGAGACAGATTTATGGCTATAGGCTTTCTGAGCTCCTTGCCTTTGCACTTAACAATAAACTCTTTCTCTCTTTGAAACCCTAGTGTCACATAATTGGCTCTCTGCCTGCGTTCACTGGGCAGAGAATCCCTGAACTGATCGGTATCAATATTTCTAAAGCAAATTCAGATATAGTCTGATTAAGAATTATGGAAAGTTTTCCCCTCTCTTAGTTCAAGCCTCCATTTCTTTTGGCTTGAACTATTATAATAGCCATAAATGGCCCATTCTTTTCTTTCTACATTTTACTATATTGGACTACCAGATAACTTTTCCAGAGGAAAGTTCCAGATATACCAGGGCTTATTAGGATTATTACTGTCTCCCATTAATTAATGCCTTAAGCTCAAATTCAAGACCTTCCAATATCTAAGCCAACTTATGATTCTCTTCTTTTCTTGCATGAGTCCAATCACCCTCAGCCCTCTAACCAAATTTTTACTCGCCTATCTCTAAACTTCCAATGTTTTCATAGTTTTAAATGTTCAAATGCTTTTCATCCTTTAGAATCAATTCAAGTTGTAGTTTCTCCACTAAGGATTTAATTATTGGCCATGTAAGAGGTTACCTCACTCCTCTGAGATCTTTTAACATATTAAAACAATTAATATGTTAATTGTTATTAACACTTATTAAGTACCTATGAAGTATAAGACAAGATCCTTGAACTTCATGGAGATTAAAACTTTATAAGGTGTAAAGACAAGAAATCAATGACCACAGTCTAGTGGATACATATTATGATAACAATATAAGAGGACTATTAGGAAAGTACAAGGATATGAAGCCAATTTGAAGATAAGAAAGGCTGTGCAGAGGATGGGCTTTGAAGGGATTCTTTAGGTAATTTTGATGGACAAGCTGGACTTCGCTAGATACACGTGAGGGAAATACAGTTTAGGAAGTGGGAAGACAAGTGTAAGTGAATTGCGGAGGCGTGAAAACACATAACCCTTTTACAAAACAGTCAGTAGTTGTGTAGGACAGAAGCATAGGTATCTGTGGAGCTTTGAAAATACAGACTTGGCAGGGACCAAATTACACGTTTCCTCCATGTTCAACAAGGGTGTTTGAACTTTATGCTGAAAGAATCGGGACACATTACAAGACTTAAACAAATGGAATTTGTTAATAAAATTTGCATTTTAGAATCGTGACTCTGGCCACAATATGAATGAAGGATTGTAGTTTAGCCAAACTAGAGATGAGGTTGGTGGTGAGCAAGAGCAGTGGTTTCAACTGGGGATGACTTTGGCAATACCTGGTGACACATTTGGTTGTTACAGCCTGGGGAAGGGGACCTTCTGGCACATAGATAGTAGGTAGAGACAGGAGTGCTGCTAAATGTTCTACAATACATAGGATAGCCCCCATTCCCCATTCCAAAATGACCACTGTGCTGAGGCTGGAAAACCTTGAACTCAAGATTTTTTTGGACTGGGAAGCATGGTGGCTACCCTGACTTCAGCCTGGAGTATAGATGGAAGCACTGCAGAGTGGAGGAGCTATTGCCAAGCCCAGAGGAAGAAAACTGGTGGAGATGGAGGAAAAAGGAGCAGAAAGCATCAGTCAACACAATTGAAAACAATTAAAAGGATGTCAAAGAGGAAAGGGAAGGCTTAATAGAAACAAATGGAGCAAGACCCCAAAGAGGTGAGAAGGATGGGATAGTATTCAAAGTGAAATTGAAGACATCCCTTTATAAAGGAGGTGAGAAACTATCCCAATGAAACAGATCAGAAGGAGAGTGGAAAAATGTTCACAAATTCATAATGACCTTTTGGTGTCAAGGAAAATTAATAGTATTTCTGTTACCTTTTGCCCTCAATTTCCTCCTTAAAGCCAAACTACTAAATGTAAGGGAAATGTATGGAATCGGGCCACAACAGCACATTTTGAAAAGTCCCTATAGCAAGTAAGATAAGTTCCGCTCATTTTTAATCACCAGTGCTAAAATTGGTGTCCGGTTTTCAGTCTTTTTCCTATTTGACCTTCCAATAGCATTTAACCCAGCTGGTGATCATGAATTCCTCCATACACTTCCAATTGCTGGTTTCCAGGCCCCACACTCTATTACCTTCTCTCCTACTTCAATAGTCACTCTTGCTCAGGCTCCTTTTCTGCCTCCTTCTCTCTTATACAACTTCTTATGTTGGAAAGCCCCAGATCTCAAATCCAATGCCGTGCAGTTTTATGGCTATAAACACACTCCAAAATGCCAGACACCCAAATGGTATAGTCAGTCCAGGCTGCTCTCCAGACCCACATTCCCAGCTGCCTGCCCAACATACAGCTTGGCTGCCTAGTAAGCATCTCACTCTTATCCTGATCAAATCTGCAATTTGGGCATTTTTGCTCCATAACTCATTTTACCCATAACCCTCTTATCTCAGGTGATGACATCACTTTCTTCTAGATCCTGAGGCCAAGAATCTTGATATCATCTTTGACCTCTTTCTCTAAAACCCTACATCCAAGTGGTTGAGTTTCAAAATATATCAAGAATCTGCACGCATTCAAGCCTTACACTGTGCCCTTCCAGAAGCTACAAAGATCTCTGATTTAGTTAATACCAACCACCTCCAAACTACCCTCCTTCTGCCAGCTTATTCTCAACATATCAGTGAAAGCAATGCAGAAAATGCAGAAGTCAGATGGATCGTTTTAAACCCTGTCACATCAATCAGGGCATGTCTTTCTTTAAAATTCTTTCACTTAGAATAAAAACCAATGTACTCACAGCCTACAAAGAAGTTCCGTTACTCTGATCTGCAAGGCCCCATGTTCTTCTGAAACTTGTTTCTCCTTTTCTATTCCTGCCACATCAGCATCCATGCTGCTCCTTGGACTGCAGGCATACTCTCAATTTAGAAGATTCAATGAGCCCCCAAGGCATTCACTTGGCTACTTCTCTCCCTGCTTCAAGTCTTGGCTTAAATGTCTGCTTCTCAAGGAGGCCTCCTCTGACCCTCCCTTTTTGAAATTGCAGCCACACTCCAACTTCCAGGCTTTCCTAACTCCCTCTCCCAACCCCCGCCACCCTTGTATTTGCTCATTTTTAGTTTACAATTTATTCCTTGACATAGATTTACCTAATTCTATGCAGTATATGTGCTTATCAAGTTTATTGCATGCTTTCCCTGCTAGAGGACAAGGATCTTTATGTGTTGTTCAGTGATACACCCATTTCTGAAAGAGTGCAGGCATGGAGAAGGCAGTCAGTAAAACTTGTTAAATGAATCTGAAAAATGACAATAATTGTATCTATATAGCAGGGCTGTTACAAAGACTACCGATAATGGACAGAAGACCCTTAGCACAAAGTGTCAGAAAAGCAGAAGGCAAGGTCATTAAGAGTGAGGGATATGTCAGATATAAGGAAAGAAGGGCCCATATGGAACAGTTCTTGCATAGCTAAGTTCATGTGTCAATTTGGCCAGAGTGGTGTCAAGTTGTTTGGTCAAGCAAGCACTGGCCTAATTGTTACTGTGAGGATATTTCATGGATTTAAATCATCAGTAAGGTGATTGCATCTGTGGCTGATTACCTCTACAATCAACAAAAGAGATTGCCTTTAGCAATGAAAGAATTCTCATCCCATCATGTGAAGGCCTTAAAGAGAGAACTGATGATTTCAGCAGTCCTAAAGAAGAATTTCCATCTCTGCTTCAGCCAGCCAGTTTCTCCTGGGGAATCTGAGTTCCCAGCTTGCTGCCTGACCTATGCAAATTCAGATTTGTTAATATCCACAGTTGTGTGAGCTAATTCCTATAATACATCTCATAATATTTACATAATATAGTGCGAATATTCTGGCTATCCTAATTTTGTGATAATCAGGGTAGGCTAAACATTCAGTATATTAGAAACCATGCATATGTCCTCAGACCTAGTTTTTCTCCCTAGGTCTGGTTTTGAGAATGCTGGTGATAAACCAAGCCTGATTTATTATATGACAATCCTGTATGGGAAATGACTGTAAATCTAGGTATCTTTGGTCAACCTTAAGAGATATAGCAGGGGGACGGATGTGGCTCAAATGGTTGGGCGTCTGTCTCTCATATGGAGGGACCTGGGTTTGATCTCCAGGACCTCCCGGTAAAAATTTAAAATATATATATAGAAGGCATGCGGACCACCAGGTCCTGCGCAAGGGTGCACTGCCAGACCCTCAAGCAGGTGAGCCCCCAAGGCTACGTGCACGGGTGAGCCGCCAGGCCCCAAGAGTGGGTGAGCACCCCAGGCCCTGTGAGTGCGTTCCCCTCCAGGCACCGCGAGCGGGTGTGCCATCAGGCCCCACGAGCAGTCGAGCCCCCCAAGCCCGACTAGTGGGTGCGCCTCTGGGCCCTGTGCGTGTGTGTGCCATCAGGCCCTGTGAGCCACGCAGCAAGATATGATGAAACAGGAGTGACACAAGGGAAAGCCAAGATAAGACGCACTGAAAAACCAGGAACTGAGGTTGTGTAGATGGTAGAACGCCTCTCTCCCACATCGGAGTTTCCAAGGATCGAATCCCAGTGAAGATAGGAGGAGAAGGATGAGAAGAGAGGTCAGGAAACAGACACAGAGAGTTGCCCAGTGAATGAACACAAAAACAGCAAAAATTGGGGTGAGGGGTAGTAAAAATGGATAAAATGAAATAAATAAATCCTTAAAAAAATGTATAGGGGAGTAAGATACGGACTGTAGTTAGTAGTAATAGTTTGACGATGTTCTTTCATAATTTTGTTAACAGATGTTTCACAACAATGCAAAATATTTGTGGTGGGGTGATGTGTGGGAGCCCTGTATGATGTTATGCATGTTTGTTTTGTAAGTTCACAATGTTTACTGAACACTTATTGCTTATGTATGTACATGTATGAATGATATACTTCAATAAATTGTTTTAAAATATATATACACACACACACATATATTTCCTGCCAGTTCTGTTTCCCTGGACACCCCTGGTTAATACAGTCATTAAAGGAATGAAGAAGAAGTAGTCAGTTTCATTCTATTGTCAATGCTAGAACCATAATCAATTTTTAGTTATCATCTTAATTGCCCCATTGACAGATTTAAACCCCGTTAGTGATGCTCTTCTCCTTATTCCAGCACATCATAGTCTTTCAGTTTTCTTCCTGCATAACACTGCATTCAGAAATATTGAGGGCCTTTCTGAGGTGTGAGTTGACTTTGTTGTGATCCAGAATAGGGCAGCTATGTCATCTTGTGGTTTTCCACAGCACTTGTGATGGGTGTATGAGGAAGAAAGAAAGATATAGAAGTTGAGATTCATTCAGAGAAAGAGGAGCAGACTGGAGCATGAAGGGAAAGTGCCTCTAGGCTTCACACAGAATGAATTGAATCTAGAAAGAAAGGGATAGATCTGAGATAAAGTGGAATAGTCCAGTGAGGGGAGGTCTGAGCTGAATTGGGACGCACAAAAGATCTGGAGCGTGATTGGATAATATCAGTGAATATAAGATTTGCAGTGTTGGCATGGCTCTGAATCATAATGAGGTCCAGTCTGTTAAGATGTAGGTAGGTTGTTAAAGTGGAGAAAGATCAAGAGTTACTAGCTTTGCAGAGATCACAGGCTGTGAAAAACTGTGCATCTCCCCTATGACATGTTCTCCTTATGATACAGGAAGGCCACAATGTTTTTATTGAGTGATGATATAGAAGATACTGTGTTGGGTGATGAGATATTGGAAGATGTAATAAGATAAATGCTAGATGATAAGGGTCAAGTGCTGGAGAAGATACAGTAAAGCAAGAGGACACATATTGGCTGTGTGGAGAAACTAGTATTTGCGATGGACCCAGAAGGAGACAGAGTGGAAGAGGAAGTAGAAGAGGAGCGATACAGACTGAGGAAATAAAAGAAACACATGTATAAGAGAAGGAAAATACAGGTTTGCTTCACATGCAGATGAGGATGAAGGGGAAGAGATGCATCTGAAAGGTAGATTTAGATAAGACTGTGATTGACCAAGAACACATGAGGTATAGGGGTTGGTTTGTATTTCGTTGGGGAGAAACTGTAGGGACTGAAAGGGAATTGATGGCATGAATGCTGCAATTTAGGGGCATGATCTGGCCAAAGGTGCTTGGAAAGAGAAGAACAGGGGATGAGCCAGCTATGAGGCTCTCACAGAGGTCCAGGAAAGAAGAAATGAGAGTCTGAGAGAACATGATGTCAGCCAGGGAAAATCCCAAGAGGAAATGCAGAAGTGGATCGTTTTATGGAGACAAGATGGTGCAATAAGAATGGTGCGAGCTCCAGGCTCTAATCAGAGAGATGGAGATTCCTCTCCTGACCTGACCCTTCCCACACACCTTGTGACTTTGGGTAATTCACTTGCTTCTCTGCAAAGTGAGGTCATTGATACCCTCATATCAGAGATGTTGTGGTTGCTGATTATTTATGGAAACTATCTATCATCTTCCCTATATATTGCAAGTGTCCAGAACCAGTATTGTTTAGCACTTTAGTCAGAGGCTTAGTAGGGATTGTGCCCAGAGCTGTCACGTATACTACTTAACTTCTTATTAGGGTTCACAGAGAAATAAACAGAACTAATACGATATATATATATATATATAGAGAGAGAGAGAGAGAGAGATTTGTTATAGGAATTGGCTCATGTGACCATGGGAATTGGCCAGTCTGAATTCTAAAGGGCAGATCACAACCTGGAAACTCTGATAAAGGTGATCTTTAAATCTGGCATTTCCAAAGTCAGTAAGGCATATCTCAAGCTAGAAATTCCAATAAAGGTGAAGTTGAATTTCCTGGAAGAACATAGTTGACTAAAGTAGACATATAAATTTTTCTTTCTGACTTCTGAAATCCTAGTTCTGGCTTTAAGACCTCCAACTGATTGGATGAGCAGGCTCCCTTCATTTCTGTGGGCATTCTCCTTCATTAAATGTAGAAGCCATCATCCATAGATACAATCAGCTAAATAGATATGCAAATATATCTATATAATACCCTCACAGTAACAATCAGGCCAGGGCTTGCATAACCAAATAACTGGACATCACAACCTAGACAAGTTGATACATGAAATTAACCATCACAACTTCCAATGAAATGGACCATTAAATGCACATGGGGGTCAATAGTCAATCGACTATCTGAGAAGCTAAACCAGTCTTCTCAGATTCCCCATCCAGTGCTTTTTGGGAAAAACGGGTTAGGTGCTAAGGCCAAAGATGGGCTCCCTGACACCTGCTTCCAAATTTAAATCTTAGGACTCCCCCCTTCAAGTTTACTTGCAGAACTATGTCCAGGACTGCAAAGCACACTCCAAAGCCCTGCAACTGCGGGTTCCATGGTTTGGCCCAACGGTCAGCTGTAGACAAGAAAGAGTATGCCTGGCTGCCCATCTCAGTGCTCACACGGAGTTATGACAGTCCAAGAGTGTCTGTCCCCAACAAAGCATATTATCTCTTCCCCCTCCTATAAAGAAATACCAGGAAAATGGAAGAGAACACCCAGAATGCAGCACACAATCGTCCCTCAGGGATACAGTAAGAGTGAGAAGAAACAATATAGGAACATGAGAAGGAAAAAAAATAATCTCTTTCTTCTGCCAGTGGACAGTATTCTCCATATGGCTTTTAAGTCCTAATGTCTAGTACTCCCCTCCTCCATCACCAAGTACAATGGATTAAATTGTTTCCAAGTTTGGACATGGTCTTGGTGTTAGTCTGCAGTCTGATAGGTGTGGACTCTAAGATCTCTTCAAGGTGTTGCTTCAGTATGTGGCTCAACTGAATCAGGGTGAGCTCTAAACCACATTCAGAAAGCAAGGGAGGGAGTGGATGTAGCTCAAGTGGTTGGGCACCTGCATCCTATATACAAATTCCTGGGTTCAATCCCCAGTATCTCTCCCTCTCCGAAAAAAAGCAAACAAATGAAAAAACCAACTTAGGGGAGCTGGTGTAACTCAATGGTTGAGCACTGGCTTCCCACGTACAAGGTTCCAGGTTCAATGCCCAGCCCTAGTACCTAAAAAATAAAAAAACAAAAAAACAGAAATCAAGGGAACCCAGAAGAGAAAGTAGAAGCATTGCCATGTGACAAAAAAGCCAATGACCAAGGCTCTTCAGCTGCCAGCCCCAGAATGCCGGTCTTCAGGAAGAAAGCATCACCTCATTGACATCTCAGTTTTAGACTTCTCCTAGCCTCAAAACCATGAGCCAATAAATTCTTGTTGTTTGAGCCAACTGATTGCATAGTATTTGTTTTTAGCAGCCAGGAGACTAAGACACCTAAACAATTACCTCCTAAAAAACTTTAGCTGAATTTAAAAACCAAGGAATGAACTGAAGGAGCTCAAATTTTCTCCATACACCATAATTTCCTAACAAGATTGAACAGGACAAGATTCAACAGGTAAGACAGCTTCTCCTGAGATCATTTCCTTAAAACCCTCTAAATGGAAGTTACACACAATTTATACATCTATTCAAACTTTGAAAAGGGAAAATGTCAGAGGATTTCAGATAAAGACAGCATGATATGGAAATTGCAGAACCTGTGCTATGAAGTAAAGAAAGCCACAAAGTCAGAACCAGTAGAGTGAAGAAATTGTACTGAAGAGGAACAAAGAATGAAGCAGCTGATTGTGTGATGCCAAAGGTAAGAGCTAACATCCTGTGAGGAGTATAATAGGGCTTTTAGAAGTCTGAGTGCATACACAAAAGTCAGGCATGAGGAGCAAAGTCAAAAAGGGGATATTCCAATAGTCCATGCATTGGCCATTGAGTATAGATATATCTGTGGGGATGATTTATACAAGGGGAGATGTGCAGATTGATTCTGCAGAGGCAGGTGTCTTGGTTGGACCCATGTCCACCTGCTGTGTGAAGATACAACTTTACTTGAGCTTTGAGGGTTTCATGCAAATCAATAAAATTTGCATAAGCATCAGAAAACCAAGATTTGTTCAAACACATCAGGACCCTAGCTGGCAAGCATGTGAAAGGCCTGGACCAAGGGGGAAAGTAGCAGGTGACAAAGTGAAGCTCTTGGTGCTGTTCAGAATTTGGAGGGGTGTCCTGTTCCATGAGAAAGACCTAGCCCCTGTGGAGGGGAGGGTGTAAGCTAGAGGGTGAGAGCTTCCCAGCATAAAGAAC